>JAJGOT010001055.1:0-65000 GCA_022457155.1 Cladopsammia gracilis
TTAGATAGATTGAAAAAACAAGACTTTGATTTTATAGTACAGTTCTATCTTCACTCGCATCGCCTTATGCAAATATGTTTGTGTATTTTTGCAATTTTTGATTTTCAAATCAGTTTCTCGGGCAATTTTTGACAAACTGTATTTTATTCGGAAACTAGTGGTACTAGTTATTCTAGACAGAGAAAAGTTGTTTTTGTGAACTTTTGTACGGTCTATAAAAATGTACTTTACGTTCTAATTCACTACGTTCAAACGAACGTAAATTATTTTCGCCTTAAACAATCTGTAAAACAGACATAAAACAGCAACAAGAATTATGATGGTTGGATTCTCACAAGCAGAATCGAGTTTATTTTAATACAAGAATGCTAATGGTCGATTTACAAATGGGCACAAATCAAAGATAGGCATCTGTTATCTTTCACAAACGTCTTCTTGTTCGTACATGTCTTTTGCAGTATTTGTTTTCCAACGGCCATGCAGCTGCAACAATTGTTTGGAAATTGAATTGTTAGTATTACAAACAACTAAGGTAATGTTCCCAGCTCTTAGACTATGTATTTCAGGGTGATATCCTAACTCTTAAGCGAACTGTATTTCTCAACATCTTGAATAGGATAATTTGCCTTTTCTGAGACTATAAATACCTTATCGTTTATGATAAGAGGTCTAAATAACGGCAAATCAGAACGGAAATCAATATAAGCTGCTTTTATGTATTTCATTGAAACACTTACCGGGAAATACTTATCATTTAACTTATTAATTTTGACAAGATTTCCTTCCCTGTACACGTCGGTTTTACTATGAGAAATCGGAATTGTTTGGTGATCCTCAGAACTAAATGCATATGGAGAATGTACAAATTTCATTATATCGGAAAAGACCTGAAAAATCTATCTCACAAATAGCAGCAATCCTAGATCCCTTAAATTAGATACAGACAGATAATATATTTATCTGGTATCCTTATAATCATATCTGAAGAAACAGAGCATTTCTTTGTTACTGGTTTAGATCTTAATCGTTTCAGTATTATCCAGGGGATTAGAATCAGGTACAAATGTATGTATCCACTATAATGCAGAATAGGCTAAAATGACGGATGAACTTGATTTTGCCCGCTCGAATAGAATGGCAAATAGACATCCAACATAGTGGGGGAGGGGGGGGGGGGGGGGGAGGAACGGTGTCTGAAGAGAAACTTGTTAAGGGTGGCATCAGTCGAAAAACTTCTTAATTTCGAAATTCTGTTCTTCGGTAAAAGTCTCCAGGAAAGACCTCTTAGTAGGATCTGTGAGCGCGGAAAAGAAAATAATACGACAGTTAGTATGCAGCAATAACTAAGTAAACATAGTGTATAGATGGTAGGAAAACGTTACTTATGAAAACAAACTCCTCTCGATGCCAAACGTACATGTAGACAGCTACGTACAAAACGTGGCGGCCAGTGCCATTCGTAACCACAATTCCTTGGCAATCATACAAAGACATACAGGCCAGCGCTATTCATATACAAATAGGCCAGTGCCCAATGAGTATAACATACAATTAGTATATAGGCCAGTGCCCAATGACTATTGCTTAAGGCCAGTGCCACTCATACCTTTCAACCTGCAGAATGCATATAAATCGACTCAGCCGGTGCCTTACAAACACTGGTGGCGTAACAATATAGGATTAGCCGGTGACATTGAACGAAATTGTGATCTTTAGTATTTGGTGAAATATTGATTAAATAAATAAATATTAGAAACTAATGAAAATGAGACCGTTCGGCCATAATTTCTAGAAAAAATTTGGGAAACCCAACCGAGAATTTCAATTTTTCCCTGTTCCAAAAATTTTATTCCTATGAATAGTCTATAATCAACAACAAAGCCACTATAATTTCTGCAAAGCAAAGACCTAAAGGAAACAACAGTTGCGACTGCCAATTGCGAATATAAATAATGAAGAACCCTAGTTACTAAATACACTAGGGGCAGCACCAGACAATTTTCGCCTTGAAGCCTTTGAACAACGAAAGTAAAATCTACACCAGAGTAACCCGGATTCCAAAACCTACAACACACCATGGAATTCTGAAATTATAATAATTAGCAAAGTAATCAATAATATGGGGCACCCACAAACTGTCCAGGTGATCAAAAAATGTGTTAGAAATCTGCCAGTCATCTGTATCAATGAAGCGGCTAACAAAATCAGCTCTTTCTGTTTCGGTACGAGGGATCCACTGTTTCCCAAGATGGATTTTATGTGTAATGCAAATTAGAAAAATCTGAAAGCAATACAATGTAAACCCATTTTATACTGCCGACTTCAACAATTCTTGCGGCGGATTGGATGTCAGTGAACCATTTAACACAAGAACCACTCAATAGAGTGGCGCAAAAGCATAAAGTTCCCTCCATGTAGAACTTCTATAATTTTCGCCATACTCCCACATGCCGTGGTGAATATATTCATCATTTAAGCTCATGTGTGCCCCGAACCCGGACGCACCAGCATCAGAGTAAACAAAACGATTTGGAGTTTTATTACTAAAACAGTAACAGTAACAGGGGCTCTCCCCGTAAAGCCCAGAAAGGTTTCTTGAGGGCTCCTGCTCCTTTTTAAGACACTGTAATATATCATCTTTGTAAATAATATTATTGGGGCAAATAAATATTGATTGATTGACAGTATATAACATTAGCATAGCCAAAATGTTTGGTTCCAGCAGTAAATATCTTTTCGAGAATACTCTTCTAAAATAAACATTGAATCCCGATCTTGGACAGCGACTGAACCGACATGGAACAATGCCTAGACATAATTCTGCTGTTTATACCAACAACTGCACACGCAGAAATAATCTTTCCGCCAAATGAAGCCAACGATCTGGCAGAAATCTGAAACTTAGAATTAATGACATTATCGACATCGAAATATTTACAACAACTCTATCTACGGTCGGTAATATGAACCATCGCATCGTAGAATTCCAAGATAGACACAGCCATTCAATAAGTTGACAAGCTTCCAAAAAGACTTATCGTTGCTACAAAACCAGTACTGGGAAGATATATATAAATACATTTATTTTTGGTTGATACCCTGAATTCTCCAATGCTTAACTAAAGGTCGTACACGCTTAGTGAAATATGGGGAACTGTAGATAAACCGAAAAGTAACCGGCACAAAACGCAAAGAAACGGGGTTTTCCTAAAGTGCAAGATCCCATGAAAAACCCTAGAAAAATTTAATGTCGATTAACAAAACTCTAAATGATGGCAACCGCTCTTTAAATCGACCGTAAACATAAAAGAGTCCTTTTCAAAATAGCTAAGAGCAATTTACCAATCCTCATACTTGGTGCGTTTTATATATATATATATATATATATATATATATATATATATATATATATATCAAACATAATATGTTGGTGTCACAAGTCAGGTATATAGCTCTTTTACCAAAGGTTGGATAGAAACAGATAAATGATTGACAAAATGTGGCGGCGAGTTAACCTCGAACACGGCCAGCCTTCCGTAATTCCGCTATTGTTTTGCTAACAAACTCATTGTGCAATCTAGCAGACTTATTGTTAAGGAGCTTAATCTTACTAGGTTCCTCAAAGAAGGGTAACTAATAGCCGTCTCTAATGACATCTAATATAAAACTTGACACACCAATATGTTCAAAAAAGTTCCGTTCCTCTTCAAATTTCCTTAAACCGTATTGAAAACAGTGCTTAGATTCTGGCACTCATATTAGACATACCTCAGAAAGTTCGTGTTCCAAAACAGTGATCAGATGGGTGATTACTTTGGTGCCGTTCCTGATGTAGCGTTTCCTGTTGATGTGGGATAGAAGGAACCTGCTGAATAGCCATGATGGCCGGCGGGAGAGGTCCAACCTGATCTGCCAATCTATTGCCCAATGACTGTACCGAAAGCATTTGAAGCAGCAAAAATTGAAAACTTGGAATAGATTCTAAACAGACTGTGAGGGTGGGTGGGCGGGAATGTAATGCGTTATAAACTCGATTAGTTCTGCGAGAGAGAGAGGGAGAATGAATTCTGATTCACTCTTATATACACATCTGAAACAATGGAATAACAGACAAACAATAGAAGCACGCTGAGGCGTGCGAACCTCGCAATGTCTTAAGAAACATCTAGTAACACGTGAAAATACATTTACGTTCTAATTCACTACGTTCAAACGAACGTAAATTATTTTCGCCTTAAACAATCTGTAAAACAGACATAAAACAGCAACAAGAATTATGATGGTTGGATTCTCACAAGGAGAATCCTACGAGAAATCACAAAGTAAACGCGGAAACATTGAACGCGAGTAAGAACTCACCAAGCCACGAAAAAGAAACTGATTATCAGCAGCATATTTCGGCTTCTTATCTTCGTTAGGTCTTCCATCGGAGTTGGCCTTTGCTTTCCTCGACTTCTTCTCGTCTTCCGGACCCGATGCCAAGTCGTCTGACTCGTACTCGTTGACTACTAGCCAGCTATGTTTATTCCTGTCGGCAATTCTGATGAACTTTTGCCTCATGTGAATAAGGGTTTTGCTTTCAGCAATAAGATTGTTAATTACTGGAATATCGGTCGACGGATTAATAGCACTCGGAATTTGGATCAAAATAGAATTTAATTGAGCGTTAAACTTGAATTGTTTCGGGTTTTCTTTGAATTTGTAATTCGATCGTGTCTTTCTCTATCTTGTACTTCGATTGCTTCCCCTTCCCTTCAAGCCGTGTGTTAAGATACGATTTAAACAAGCCAAAGACCTGCTGAATAATCACTGGATTCGCCTTGGACAGTCGGAGTTTAAGGCTGAACACCACGAGATGATTAACCGCCCGTTGTTTCGTTTAACCTTTCCGACCTTCCGAACCTACGCTAACCGAAGAAATGTGCACCGCGAAAAAATTCACCGCGTGTTGAACCGTTTATACTCTCAGAATCGGACATCACGGTAACATAATGTAATGCGTTATAAACTCGATTAGTTCTGCGAGAGAGAGAGGGAGAATGAATTCTGATTCACTCTTATATACACATCTGAAACAATGGAATAACAGACAAACAATAGAAGCACGCTGAGGCGTGCGAACCTCGCAATGTCTTAAGAAACATCTAGTAACACGTGAAAATACATGTGCAGACGGTCGCGTAATACTGTTTTTGAGAATTGCTAAAATTGAAAATAGCCCGTTCGTCAATCTTAATTCTTGTGCTTCCAACCTTTCACCTGAGTTAAGTTTCACCTTAGTTAAGCTTGTTCAAAGTGCGACGCTGTTAGGCTTGGGCTATGTATATATATAAATATATATACATATTAGAGCAGTTTCCAATTGTGTCGAAAGCAATAACACAATTTCATTGGTTTTGCATTGATACGTTTTGTGATTGGCTAAAAAATCTCGCGCCACTTTCTCGACCAATCAGAAGTAAAACCAAAACCAATCGTGACTTGCACGCACGCGTTTTCCCGCGCTTGGGGCTGCCGACTTGTAATTGCTTCGAGCTCTGATTGGTTCATTGGATTGTTTACGACTGCTGTGATTGGTCAGAGTAATCACTTTGGTTTTACGACACTCAATTGAAAACTGCTCTATTATTATTATTATTATTATTATTATTATTATTATTATTATTATCACCCAAGGAGGAATGTTTAGAAAAACGCTTGGAATGGCGTAGTACTGTTTTCCACATCATTTTAGTGCCTTTACAGGGAACCCAACAAGGAATGTTAAAGAAAACGCTTGGAATGGCGTTGTACTGTTTTCCATGTAATTTTAGTGCTTTTACAGGGAACCCAACAAGGAATGTTAAAGAAAACGCTTGGAATGGCGTTGTACTGTTTTCCATATCATTTTAGTGCCTTTACAGGGAACCCAACAAGGAATGTTAAAGAAAACGCTTGGAATGGCGTTGTACTGTTTTCCATGTCATTTTATTGTCTTTACAGGGAACCCAACAAGGAATGTTAAAGAAAACGCTTGGAATGGCGTTGTACTGTTTTCCATGTCATTTTATTGCCTTTACAGGGAACCCAACAAGGAATGTTAAAGAAAACGCTTGCAATGGCGTTGTACTGCTTTCCATGTAATTTTAGTGCCTTTACAGGGAACCCAAAAAGGAATGTTAAAGAAAACGCTTGGAATGGCGTTGTACTGTTTTCCACATCATTTACAGGGGACCCAACAAGGAATGTTAAAGAAAACGCTTGGAATGGCGTTGTACTGTTTTCCACATTATTTTATTGTCTTTACAGGGAACCCAACGAGGAATGTTAAAGAAAACGCTTGGAATGGCGTTGTACTGTTTTCTTTCGCGTTGCCGTCTCACGGCAACAGCAGTGAGAGTAACACAAAACAATAGGTTTAATGAGCGAAAACAATGCCTCTGCATGTGCGTTTTTCATTTGGTACATTTCTTTGCCGTTCCCTGCAAAACAATAACGTCAAATGACCAATAATTGTAGTTTTTTTTAGAGAACGTGAACACGCGACGGTTAATTTTCCTTTCTCTATTTGAACTTGAAAGCCGCCCCTACCAATTCAGCTTTTGAACAATTCCAGTAACATTTGGCAAAGTAAACAATTTGGAACAATTTCAAAGTAGTTTAAGTAACAATGTGTGTAAGAACTAGGCAATGCTCTATTGTTCCGCGGCATTTCGCTTTCCCCACATAAGATTGTTTAGGTTTTTTTTACTTGGAATGCATCAACCTATGGACAACAAAAAATGTACTGGAACTTTATTGTAGTGATGTTTCTTTTGTGCTACAAGATTTCATCCAATCGTGAAACTCCAAAACAATGGCCAAGAAAGGCTTCTAATTTTGCATGTTTCCCACATAGAATTTTGGTTGCATTAAAACTCAGAATAGTCTTCACTGAAAGGGAACCAATTAGTAAACTAGAGAGAAATAAATGCACTACCTGGTTAAGTGACGGTAGAGTTTCACGTTTTAGCCAATGAGGTGGACGATTTCAACAATATCACGATTAACACCTTTCTGCATTCCTTGCCGTTAGGTTCCCTTGTTCTTACTAGGACCATTACTTAAATGAGCGCAAATTCTTTTTTTTTTTTCAATGACGTTTTCTTTGGCGTTGCCGTCGTGGTTGTTAAAGCTCCCTGATGGCACCAGTGGCTATTTTCTCATCGAAATGAGTATTCATTTCAATTACATTTTATATAATATGTTATATATTTTTAATATTTTTTTTCAAGTTCATTTATTCATTTATTCACACTTATTCAATTATTACAATAAACCAACATTAAGGAAATAAAAAAAAGTAAGAACAGAGCTAACTAGACATTGAATTAAACATAACAAAAGAAGAGTGTGTAGTAGCCAAAGGAGCCAAGCTTTCGAGTTGGCTACTACCACAGAGCAGTTACAAGTGGGTGGAGATTATAAAATACTTTTAATAACTAGTTGTTATAATAACTATTTAAATTAAGTAATTAAATAAATAGAACTAAATAATAAATTAGAGTTGTTTAACATACTTGACTATCAAATAGAAAGAGTTTGTATTCTTTTTTAAAACTATTAAAAGGGAGACACTTAATTTTCATCGGTATTGTTTCCCAGATCTGTGATGCCACTACGCTAAACCTGGCTAGGCCATAATTAGTTCTGGAAAACGGTCTATACAGGTTTAGATTAGTGGCATATCTAGTATTGTAATTATGAACAGCCGAAGCCGGTTGAGTTAAATCATAGAGAACACGAGGTGTATCCTTTTTTTGATATTGTATTTTATGCACAAGAATGCCAATTTTTAATTTAAAAATATTATCTAACTTTAAGATTTCTGATAGTGTAAAGTATATTGTGGGACTTTCACTTTTGTTTGCAAAGAAGATGCAGCGAATACAGTTATTTTGATTTATTTTAATTTTATTTAATTTAGTTTGGTATGCGGTACCCCAGCTCATTAATCCATACGTTAGATACGGGTATATAAGAGTATAGTACAGTTGTTTGAGTGTACTCATAGGCACATAACACCTAAGCTTAAATAAAATTCCAATGTTTTTTGATATTTTGTTGTTAATGTGCTGGAGCTGTGCATCCCATTTTACATATTCATCAATAAAGACACCCAAGTATTTAATCTGGGACTTTTGCTCTATATTACAGGCTGTTATTCTGATATTTCAGATTGCCATTATTTTAATAACTATTATATACATGTAGTTGCTACTTTTTGTATATCTTAAAATTTAACCCCCCTCACTTCTCGTGCAAGGTAAAAAATCCCCCCCCCCCCCCCCCATGGAGCTTTTTTAAAAAAATTACCCCCAAGTACTTACGTGCAAGCGGCTCGAACAGATTGCCCCAGGTGCATGCTGTATTGTTATGCATGTCTGCTGACTGTATTTTCTTTAAGAGCAAGCTCTTTGGTGTTTCAAACGGTGAGACTCCTGTCAAGGCGGCGATCTCTGACGCACCGATGGTATTTTGTCTAGCTCTCACCCAGTCGGCGCTCTTTTGTTTCAGACCAGTGTTCCTCGATTTTAGAAAGTTCATGAACATTGTGTTGCCATCATCATTGATATACAAAGGGTGATTGTTTCTTCAATTGGTGATAACTATTCAACTCCGTTTGAAATGTTGCGAGTGATGCCTTGCCTTCGATGAAAGCCGCAACAAAGCTTGCATTACGGATCCTATTTAAAGGATCAAGATCCTCTAAACTTTTGTTTTTTGGAAGAGTTTTAAGATGTTCTTGTTCTTGCTCGTCAAGCCAAGCATTCAGCTCATGCAAGCTGACATTTGAGTTGGCAAACACTTCTCGAACATCCATCGGGGGTATGGCCAAACCCGCATCATGCTCAGGAAGAACTCGAAGGTTTCTTCTAAAAATCGGGCAGCCATTTTTTATGTTTGTAAAGTGTTGACTTTGATACTCCTCGATTGCAAACGGAGCAAATGATTTTCGGTCGTGGTTCTGTTGTCAGCTTCTTACAAGCATATTTTTGATGCTCCACGAGTGAATGGCCCTGTGTGAAGTTTAAACCCCAATATCTGCAAGGATTGTAATCAAATGTTCCTTTGTTTTTCGCAAAGATATCATCGCTTTCTTTCAAATGGATTCTTCTCATTGCCAAAAACTCAACAGCAGTCATAGCTCTGTTTGCCATCGCGATATATACAAAGGGTGCCCTTTTGTTCAATTGGTAACACTCGTGGGCTCCATAGGGCTTCGTTTGGGTGGATGAGGGCCTCCTTGGCGTTTTGGTTTGGGGGCTTGTTTGTTGTTACCTTTTGCGCTGATGTGAAGAAGGACAGGCCTCAGTAGGTATAAACGGCTAGTTAGGGGAAGCATTCATTTTAAGGTGTTTCAGACCCCCATAAAGGGCTAAATGAGGAGTTAAATTTGTTCCGATTTTTGTCCCCGGACCGACTGAAAGGAGGTCCGGAGCCACCAAAAATCGGAACAAATTTAACTCCTCATTTAGCCCTTTATGGGGGCCTGAAACACCTTAAAATGAATGTGTCCCCGAACTAGCCGTTTATACCTACTACTTTCGACGAGTGGAGATGGTACAAGTTGTAAGAGATTTACCATGCTGTGCACCAGCTCTTTTCTCGTGGAGTAAAGTAAAAGTCGTCGAAATTAATAACTTTAAAATATACTGCATTTTTAATAGGTGGTTTGTAACCATTCCCTGAGAATTTAAAAGACAAAAGTGCAGCGGTCATGATGGTGAACGGAACAAAAGAAAGTGATAGGAGCTGATAATAAATCTTTTGGTTTGTACCTCCAGCGTGATGTCCGGGTGAAAACGTTCGATATCACTAGTGAAAAACCTACAAATTGGAAGTTTAGCTTCCAGAGTATATGAAAATTAAAATCTACCAAATACGAGTTTTAACGGCTACAAAACTTGCTGCTAAATGCGCTGACGTGGCCATGGTGACGATCTGGTAAAGTCATGTTATCAATACTTAAAGTTGGTAATGGCTGGCAAACTGAAAATCGACATAGAGACTACCAAGTGCAACCATTTCTTAGAGATTTTGTCTGTTTATTGAGTAACTATAAAAATAAACTATACAAGAACTATTATAATCTCCTTGTATGTCTTTGTTAATCCATTGTATTAAATACGCGCGATCAAGCGGTACGGCAGTTTTGACTTTTTAATTAATTTCTCGCTCTGCTGCACTTTGCCTCGTTTCCATGTTTTGCTCCAAAAATGTATACATTTTCGTACTCGTTAAACCCCCTCTTTCCTTCCTTTGAACCCGGTAGATCACAAAATTCCTCCTTCAATAACACTAGTTCACTTGTAAAACTTATACTTCTTGCTAAAAAGCGATATCGTTCAAACTTGATTCGAAGAAAAGAGAGAGTAATACCCATATTAGCTAAGAGATCCCCACTATGTTACCTTTTCATTTAGCAGCCCCTTGAATTTATAACCATTAAAATTATTTAATCAACAATCTAAAAATAATCACATTACATCATTCTACTCCAGTGTGACTCTCGAGTTAAAAATATTCACTTAAAATAGATTATGATGTCACCTCTACCTATTTTTAACCCATGACCTCAACTCTAGGGATCATGACGTCAGCTACTCCCCTCCTCCCGTACCTCCCGTGGCGGTGAACATACAACTTATATCTACTGATATCAATTTTTGATTGACTTTTCCTTTGTGTTCTCTTAAGTTTTGGAGACATGTTTATGAAACGTGCTCAAATTAAGTCGTGTTATTCTCTTGAATTTCATCGGGGACAGCTCTGCCTTGATGCGCTATAAATGGTACGTGTTTTGCTTTTAAACATAAACCAATGGAGATTTGAATAAAATTTTTCGAAAGAAGATTGTGCTGTCTATTTTGATGTGTTTGTTCGTTCATTACATAGATTGACAAGCGATTTTATGTAAACAAAACAAGACTTAGATTTTCTGTCTTCACTCGTGTCGCCTTATTATGCAAATATGTTTGTGTATTTTTGCAATTTTGATTTCCAAATCAGTTTCTTAGGCAATTTTTGACGAACAAAAACTGTATTTTATTCGGAAAGTAGTCGTACTAGTTATTCTAGACAGAGAAAAGTTGCTTTTGTGAACTTTTGTACCGTCTAAATGTACTGTGCAGACGGTCGGGTAATACTGTATTTTTGAGAATTGTTAAAATTGAAAAATAGCCCTGTCGTCAATCTTAATTCTTGTGCTTCCGGCCTTTCACCTTAGTATATAAGCTTGTTCAAAGTGCGACGCTGTTAGGGTCTGCCTATCTATCTATCTATCTATCTATCTATCTATCTATCTATCTATCTATCTATCTATCTATCTATCTATCTATCTATCTATCAATCTATATATATATATATATATTAGATATGTTTACCTTGTTAATATTTAGTTTTGATCGATAAGAATGTTCATTCTTGTTTTTTTTTTAGTCTTTTTTTTCCCCACTAGACAACCTGCGGATGTTAGTGAACTTTTAGAAAGAAACTCTGGTTTCGACAACAGAAGTTTAAAAAGTTTTATCGCGCGTTTAAATATCTTAACGCGCTTTCAGTATCCATCATGACAGATGTCGACAACCGGAGAGAGCTAATCCCAATGAAGTTTCTTCTACATATGATACCCGATTTAGGGTGTCAGCTCCATTGTACATTGTACACTTCCATTGTATTAGATAAAATTATGTATTGTAATGTATTCTGTGGTATTTTTTGGTATTGTATTGTCGTTCTTTTGTGTTCTAATATTATATTGTTTTAACAAAAGAATAAGCGCAACCCCTAAATCGTGCATGGCATATCAACAATATAACAGACGCGCTAACGCATTAGTAGATGTATAACGAACAATTGAACTAAAGTTCGGCAAATTTTTCAGAACAACCTTTTTGATTCCAACGTGACTGCGCACCCCTGTTTTTTCGCCACCAGTTTTTTCTAATGTTAGGGCCAGCACCCGAAAAAAAAAAAAAAAGAAAGAAAGAAAGAAAGAAAGAAAAAATAGAAAACCAAGCCAACTTAAAAATAACTTCGGATATTTCGTGAAGCGGCGCAAAGATAAGTTTTGGTATTTTAATTTACATATTTTTGGAGACTGTGAAGCATAGTCACTGAACTTAAAGAAATGCGCCATAAAAGTGTTTATGAAACATCGGCGTCAGTTGAGTCATTTAAACTGTGTATTCTCTATTTTCGAATTGCCCATAACACACTTTGTTTGCCCCCCAAATTTTGCATAAACTATATTTTTGAAATGCTCTTGGGAATATGCAGTCCTCCCAAGAGCATTTCAAAACAATAGTTTATGCAAAATTTGGGGCAAACAAAGTGTATTATGGACAATTGCGAAGCGCACAATTACTATTTATAGAACTAAAACTCAGACAAACAAACCAAAAGTGACTCTCAGGGGATTCCTAATAAGGAATTTCTATTGTCAGAAATGCAAGAATAAACAAGAATAAATTATAAACTCAGACAAACATGAGTATTGACGTCATTTGTGCGCTTTGCTATTCGAAAACAAAGAATAGGCATTCAACTCCTTTCATTTCGTGTGAAATGATGTATATGAAATAAATCATTTCGATACCATTCAGCATTGAAAGGATATCTCTCTTCGTTAACGCGCAATTGTTTTAAAAGTCAATTAGTTTTCGACTTAAATAAAATGAGTGTTTATCCAAACTGCAGTCACATTTGTGAAAAGCGCCGGGTGATTGCAAGTTCTCCAATCTGACCGTTCCGATCAACTTCGCAGAGTTTTAACTGAAGGTACGTCCATCTTATGAAAGTTATGCAAGTCCTATAGTTATAAATTGCAGGTGATGTCTTCAGCCATCATTGTGTTTACAAACAAGACTGAACTTGAGATCTATTTATTGAAACTATTTTGATGCACAAGTTACTTGAACAAATTCGAAATGCTAGCTATTGGAATTGTAAACCACATCAGGGTCAGAGTCGTTTGTAGTCCACCGAATAACAGACCAAGTAGTTCAGCGCATTCATTAACAAAGTTTTATAGCCGTTTAAACTGGTATTTGGTGGATTTTAATTTCCATATATCCCAGAAACTAAACTTTCAATTTGTGTTTTTTTTTTTCACATATTAACATTGGATCCGGAGTAAATTTTAAACATTTAGTTTCGATGACTTTCACTTTTCTCCACGTAAAAAGAACCAGTAAAAAGCATGGTAAATCTATTTGCTATTCATATTACATTCAGTAAAGTAGCTTCTTGCTTTAGAGATGTAATGTTCTTGGCTGGCATTGTACAGATCTTTCGCATAACTCCCACTTCATATGCAAATGATCCACTATCGCGAAAACACCTACTAAATATGAAATACGCACGGGAAATACATTTGTAGTGTTTTTTTTACTAGACAACTTGAGGATGTTAGTAAACTTTTAGAAAGAGGAGCGAGGGTATTATCCGTTTAAATGTACCCTTTCATTGTTTTAAAACAAGCAAACCAACGAGTTGCTGTGAAATTTTGCTCATTAGTGACAGTAGTGATTGTCTAAATCCCGTAAGGATTGTGCAAGCATTCTAATTATTGTTTTGACAACGTCTTTAATGGCTCCCTTGGACGAATATTTCTTACCGTTACAATCAGTTTAACGTTTGTTAGAATTGTTCAACTCTGGCCTCGATGAAACGCTGTGATGCGCTGTGAAGCGCCGTTTGTGACATTCTTTACTGACCAAGTAGGATACTTTTTACAACAAGATGCGGACAAAGTTCTCAAGTTACCGCAAAATAGGAAAAAGGAATGAGGAGGATTCAATCTTGGAAAAAAAATTGTGAGCAAACGAAGTGAATATTCCGTACACTTTTGAAACGTTTCAATTCTTACCTGACAAGGGTAAAAGCAGTGAGTATAGTCAGTAGCAGCAGCAAAATCAGGAATTTGGGGATACGGGCTTTGGATAAAAATAGGAAATTGACTGTCGATAATTTTTCATTCCACGTTCAATGTAATGGATAATATTGAGTATTTGCCTTATGGTGTTTATAGTGAAGGTTTATTTAAAACTATTAACCAATGTAGTTTAAAACCTAAAAAAATAAGTCCGTCCATTTCAGTGAGCATTTATACGGATTATTAAAAATAATAACATGTTCAAAACAATGAAAAGGTGCGTTAATAGATTTATAACGAACAAGTGAACAAAAGTTCGGCAAGGTTTAAAGAACAACCTTTTTGATTTCAACATGATCGCGCACCCCTGTTGTAATCAAGGCTGCCACAGGTTTTTCTAATGTCAGGGCCAGCACCCGAAAAAACAAAAAAAAAAAAAAACAAAACAAAACAAAACCGAGCCAACTGAAAAATAACTTCGGATATTTCGCGAAGCGGCGCAGAGATCGATAAACCTTTCCCACGACTGTGTTTTTCAGATAACTTTTAGTATTTTAATTTACATATTTTGCAGACTGTGAAGCGTCACTGAACTTAAAGAAATAGCGCCATAAAAGTGCCTATGAAACATCGGCGTCAGTTGAGTCATTTAAACTATGTATAGGCATTCAACTCCTTTTATTTCTATACCATTCGGCATTGAAAGGATGCCTCTCTTCGTTAATGCCTCTATTGTGAACCGCGCAATTGTTTTAAAAATCAATTAGTTTTCGACTTAAATAAAATGAGTGTTTATCCAAACTGCAGTCACATTTGTTAAAAGCGCCGGGTGATTGCAAGTTCTCCCGTCTGACCATTCCGATCAACTTCGCAGAGTTTTAACTGAAGGTACGTCCACCTTATGAAAGTTACGCGGCAAGTCCTATAGTTATAAAGTGCAGGTGATGTCTTCAGCCATCATTGCGTGTTTGCAAACTTAGAATTGAATTTGAGATCTATTTACTGAAAATATTTTGATGCACAAGCTAAGTAACTTAAAAACGTTCGAATAGCTATTTCTTGGAATTGTAAACCACATCAGGGTCAGAGTCGGTTGTAGTCCTCCGAATAACAGACCAAGTTGTTCAGCGCATTCAACAACAAGTTTTATAGCCGTTAAAACTCGTATTTGTTGGATCTTAATTTTCATATATCCCAGAAACTAAACTTTCAATTTGTAGGTTTTTTCACATATTAACATTGGATCCGGAGTATATTTTAAACATATTCATTTCGTCGACTTTCACTTTTCTCCACGTAAAATAGCCAGTAAACAGCATGGTAAATCTATTTACTATTCATATTACGTTAATCAAAGTAGCTTACTTTAGAGATGCAATGTTCTTGGCTGGCATTGTAGAGATCTTTCGCCAAACTCCCATTTCATATTCAAAAGATCCACGATTGTGAAAACACCTACTAAATATGAAATATGCACGGGAAATGCATTTGTAGTGTTTATTTTATCAGTCAACCGTAGACTGGGTCGTTTTTATACAATGAATTGTATCTTAAGAGTGCGGAAAAGTGGCCTCATTTTCCGCTAAATCGGAAAGCCCTGATACACACTCAGTTACGCAACTGAATCATCGTTAATAATTAACAACTTTAACCTACAACTCGCCTTAATTGTTGGTCCTTTATTATGACTAGAACGTATTTCGGTAAAATATGACTTGGTTTTATCATGTGTACGCTAAGAGCAGATGCAAACACTTATGAGATCTAAGCATTTACGAGACTTCACGAACCGATTTCCGCGGTTCAGTGACGTATCCATTTGCGTTATTCAGCGCTGTCGGCCTGGCTACGAATTTTAGAAACGGTTTGCTCCTTATTCAGTATGGTCAGAAGCCCATCATTGGGCTCCAGGTATCGTCATGAAATTGCGTCAAAAATCGAGTGAGTGCGAAGAGAATGCCTGGATACTAAGATGCTCCCTCCTGAACGTCTGGTTTTATAACTTGTACTAAGTTAGAAATTATTTTGTTTTTCGTTTCACTGCAGAGTGATTAGACAACAAAGGCCGTTATATTTTTTCCCTCATTAACAAAGCTAAAATTCAGTCGATGTTAGAAATGCCATTTGCTGGGGCCAAATAAAAAACACTAATGCACAAAATGGGCAGCAAATACATTAGCAGAAAAGCGTGATACACATTTAGAAAAAACTCAAAGGTATGATACTAATTTAAACATGAAACCGTTTTTTTCCTCTTGTGATTGTTACTATTATCATAACACTGCAGTTATTTTTGTCATTTGTTTGTTTATTTCATTGCAATTTATTGTTTTGTTTATGGTTTTGTTAAGTTGCTACTACGTTTAGACGTTCATATATTAGATATCGATTATTTTGGTTGCACTATGTGTAAACATGCCGGGCACGTTTCTGCATGTCTAAGAAAAGGAAGTCAGTGGAACATGGCCAAAAAGCTTTGTTTCATTTGTCATAAGCTAATGTGTATATGAAAATAAATTCATATGAACTGCGAAGAAAGAATTAAACAGAATGTGATTATCGCAGTTCTGCAGCAACTGAAGGAGTTGCAACAATAACCTGAGGAAAAAAATATCTTTCAGACCTCGACGGGATTCGAACCCATGACCTTTGCGATTCCGGTGCAAACGCTCTACCATACCACTGAGCTACAACACCAGATAAGAGAGGCCCTGTTAGGGGGTACCCATGTCCACCGTCAGAATCTCACAAGCAGCCATATCGCAATTTCGGGAAGTTCTTGTAATTTAAACATGAAACCGTTTTTTTTTTCCCTTGTGATTGTTACCATTATCATAACACTGCAATTGTTTTTGTCATTTGTTTATTTCAATCTACACTGACATCAGGGAAAAGAAATAAAAGACGTTTCTGACCAAAATGAAGAATTCAGTCCTTCTCGTCGCTATGTTGTCTATCATCGTCTTGACAACAACAGTAAGCCATGTTGAAAGTCTTAAATGTGGAAGTTTAAGCACAGGCAAGAGGATTAACAGATGCATAAAGATAGCAGTGAGAAACAAAGCAACGACGATGCTAATGAAGATGGCAAAAAAGATGGAACAAAAATACCGCGATCGTTTCCAGCAGCAACGCTACATCTAGTATTTTATTGCAAGTCCAGAAATACTCTTCAGCATGGAGCGCACGACTCAAGATATGGACAGCAATTCAAGACATACAAAGTATACTTTAAATGACAATTCTGTAGCATAAATACTCTTATCTTTATTTTTTACAGTTTTAAATGTTAATTTTTTAAACGACACTCTTCCGTGAGCGATGAAGGTCTTCAATCTTAAGACAACAAAAGTTAGGCTTTGTATTTATTCGTCTTAGAGCGCTTTTAAATTGAGTATCGAAAGTAATTTCGCAATTGCTTTGGTTTTCCCATTGCTACGCTTTGTGATTGGCTAGAACCAATCACCAGTTTCTCGCACGCGTTTTCCCGCGTAGTGCCTCCTATGTATATGATTCGAGTTCTGATCGGTTCATCGGATTGTCTGCGAGTTCTGTGATTGGTCCGAATGATTACTTGGTTTTGGTTTTACGACACTCAATTGAAAACCGCTCGAAAAGACATTCTTCCGTGAGCGATGAAGACCTTTAACCGTTTTAATTGTAAGCCAAGGCTGTTCTAACGAATCCTTATACTTTAAAGTTTTGATGTCGGCTTAATACACTTTTATATTCTATTATTTATTTATATTTCGTTTCATTTGCTTCTATTTATAGCTGAATTTTTGAAAAGGTGGTCAACGAAAATTACAGTAATTTCAATAAAACTAACCCCAAACAAGGGTTTATATGACCCCGATCAGCCCGAAAATAACAGAGAAGAGAGAGAAGAGGGAAAGGGAGCAAGGACGGAAGAAAAAAAAAATCCAACAACAGTCTTTAGTTTTTATATTGAGGGTTGTACAGATAGTTTTTCAACGACAAAAAAAAAAAGTCCAAGCACACTCAGGAACAGTTAATTGGGCGACACCCTTTTTAAAAATTCAGGTTTTAATCTCGATAGAATGGCAACAGTGATCGGGATTACCATATTACGTTTTATTTCTGTATTTATAACAATCACGGGCCGTTGGAATGTCTCACGAGAGGGGAAGCAAAGAACACAATATCATGCCGTTTCTGATTTTAACTCCCTCAGTCAGACGATCAAAGACTCAAGGAATGTAAATAGTTTTAAACGTAATGTTTTTAAGTTTTTAATATAGCTATTTACGTTTAATTTTTATTTATACTTATTTTTAATTTTTTATGCATTTTTTGTATCTTTTTAATCCCTTTGCAATTTTATAGTTTTTGTTTTTACAATATATATCTAGTTTTGAGGTCCTTTTTGAAAACCATATTTTTTATGAAAAAGTTTCCTCAATAAAGATGATGATGATGATGATTATTATTATTATTATTATTATTATTATTATTATTATTCGACAATCGGCGCCAAAAGTGTTGAGACATTTCGTTATTATAGGAGTCGTTTCCTATTGCTTTTATTGTTGCCGTCACAAATTTACCCCCTCCCCCCAATCAATGTTGATACGCAGAGCTCAGGCCTTGTTGAAGGCTACAACATTGAACGGGGGAGGGGGAGCTTTGTAGCACCTAGTAATATGAATAATAATGATGAATACCAAATTAATTATTCTATTATGCGACATGCTGGGACTATCTCAACTACTTCTGTCGCCGATTGTCCGGGCATAAGATCTAGGTTTTTGAAACGTTAGCAAGAAGCAATATTTGTCAATTATATCTGAAATATTTATTTGATGGAGAAGTTAAAATGTGCAATAAATGATATCCGATTCAATTTAATCACAACTTGTTTCATACTATTAAATGAATGTTTTAATTCATCCTCCCTACAGACGCTTACATCAATTAACCGCTTTCTGGACATACTACGGGCGTATATTGCGCAGTTCACAGAGACTTTGATCTCGCAAATTTATTGTTAAACTTTTTCAAAATTAACGAACATTCACAATGGATTTTATACGAGGTTACAATTCAGGATCGTCTTCTATAGATGAAAACCAAACACAGGAGTACCACTCGGTTAAATTTTTTTCACGGTCAGTTCGAAATCTGTTAGAGAAAGGGCGCGGAAAATATCGCAATATGATGATTGTCGGGCCAGCAAAATGCGGGAAAACGTTTCTCTTTAACCCTCTAAATTCCATTTACAGCACATTTTCCATTCCTGCGTGTACTAGTTTTGCGTGCGTTGGCGCTGAGAAGGCTGAGTGCATTTTCTTGAACGATTTCAGATGGTCTCCTTCAATGATTCAGTGGCATGATTTTCTGTTAATGTTGGAAGGCCAACTCTTACACTTGCCCGCGCCGAAATCGCATTATGCCAAGGACATTGTATTCAACACAGACACACCAATTTTCGCCACGTGTAAGAACCCAATAATTTTTGTGAAGAATGCCACCATAGATGACATGGAAACTGAGATGATGTCCGTTCGGTGGAACGTAATAACATTCCACTCACAGATTCCACACGGAAAGCAAAAGCAAATCCCTCCATGTGCAAAATGCTTTGCATGTCTTATTCTCGGTGACGAGGAACGAGTAACCACGAGTAACCATTAATTATATAAACATGATATACATATTCTTTACCCAATTAGTGGTTACTCGTGGTTACTCGTTAGGTTTTGCGAAATGGAAGTTGTTATCAGTATTTAATCAAGATTTCTAATACGAAAACCATAAACTGTTGCAATGTGGTCGATTTATTTTCCAGTTTGTTATCATTCTACACGGAAAAGAGAGGGAAAGTTCATTTGTGACAAACAGTTACAATTATTTAAGGAGCGTATGACACGCTTCAAATGTCAGGCAATATATATTTTGTAAACATTGATTATTTTTAAGTTAAGAATGATAATTCACACATTGTACAATGTTAAGAAGTTGTTAATATTTTGTACGAGCGCCATTTTTTTTCAATGATTAAATGCATTCTTTTCTGCATGCTTTCTACGCTGAAAGCCCTGGATATCTTGAGAAGCTTGTACGAGCAGTATGGTGTCTCAGAGTACCAGTGCATGGAAACCATGCGACACATCATTCGACTGTACAGAAGGTACGTTGAACAGGAAGCAGACATCACAGATCCGGATCCCACAGACCCCCTCTTTTTCAAGAACGCTGTTGAGCTGGAGTTGGAGGTAGAAGAACTGAAGATGAGCAAAGAGAAGATCCGAGAACAAGAACATAGTGAATAAAACGTTGACGGGCCTGCACGACTCCTGCTGTTCGCATTAGGTTTTATTAACCTTCATAGCTTAGCTCTGATTAAAAGGTCTTTAAGGGATTTACCCTTGCGATATGATATGATGGGAGGCTCCTTAAATATTTTTCTTAGGTATTGTTGGTTCTGTATAAGGTGCCATTTCCCCATCAGTATTTTCTTAAGGCTAGGTAGTGCTGGGTGATATTGCGTTACAAAAGGTAATAGTTTCCTACGTGCAGATTTATTTCTTTGTTGGAGGGCTGTTTTTCTGTCTGCGAATTTAACCTCTGAGAGGTGCTTTCTCACAATCGTGGCTGGGTAGCCTCTGTTCTTTAAGCGCGATTCAAAATTCTGGATGTTTTTCTCAAAGGTGGTTTGAGAAGAATTAGTTCTAAGGAGTCTTAGCGCTTCTCCTTTGACAAAGCCCTTCTTAACACCCGGTGGGTGACACGAATAGAAATTCGTGTATTGAAAGGTCTCTGTGGGTTTGAAATGTGTTTGCACGTCTAGGATAGATTCCTTGTTGAATCTAACACCTTTGTAAACTTTTGTATCTAAGAAAGTGATCTCTGTCTCCGACGATTCAGCCGTGAATTTTATTGTAGAGTGGGAGTTGTTTGCCTCCTCTACAAACCTCTCTATTTCATCTAGACTTGTGTTCCACAAAGAGAACACATCGTCAATATACCTTTTCCAAAAAAGCGGTTTTGTGCAGCTCTGTCTAAGTATCTGCTTCTCTATTTTGGCCATAAAAATGTTGGCAAAAGCAACGGCCATTTTTGTGCCCATAGCAGTCCCATGGGTTTGAAGGTAATTGCTACCGCAAAATTGGAATGAATTCTCTTTTAAAATGAGGTAAAGCTTTTCTCTTAAATTCTTAGTAGGTACAGGGGCTTTTTCTCCATAGAAAGCTTCGTATGCATGGCATACAGTGGTTATCCCCTCCTCATGTGGTATGTTAGTGTAGAGGCTTGTAACGTCCATTGAAACTAGGACGGTATTTTTAGGCAATTTTGTATTCTCAATAAAATTAAGAAAATCTGTCGTATCTTTAAGATACGAGTCTTGTTTTTGTGCTATTGGCTGAATGAGACTATCTACAAATGCAGATATCCGCTCAGTGGGGCCATCACACCCCGATATTATAGGTCTTCCGACTGGGGTCGGTTTGTGAATCTTTGTCAGTGTGTAAAAAACAGGAATGCGCGGAGGATTAGGCGTAAGGGAAAGCCACTTGGCCGTTATGATGTCAATGTGGCCATCCTGAAGTAGCGTTTTAATCAACTGCTTAACTTTTCTTGCTGTGCTCTCAACCATTGGTTGAGCGAGGGGTTGATAGTTATGTCTTTCATTAAGCTGGACTAGGCCCTCGTTGATTTTATTATCTCTACTTGTTATGACTGTTGTGGTTCCCTTATCAGCTTTTTTAAGTATCGTGTTTCTATCACGCGATAGTTCCTTTAGTGCTCTGTGTTCACCGGGTGTGAGGTTATATTTTGGTTTGTTCTTCTGAAGGTCTTTTGGAGACCTCGGAAGCTGATCCTCCACCTGAGGATATCAACATGAGCGATTTGAGCAAAGCTGAAGAAGATGCTCTCCTAACGCCTGAGACAACCTCCGAAGAAAGCGACAACGAGGAAGTATTTCCAAGTGGACAAAGAACTCCTAAAACCGCCAGCAGACGGCCAGGGCCAAGCAAACAAAAACCAAGTGAACGAGATACCAAACGCCCCCAGAAGGAACAGTCCGCCAAAACCAACGGCTACAAATCTCACGAGAAAGTGCCAGCCCAGAAAGATGACCGGGACATCTCCTCCGTTAAAGGAAAAATTAAGAGCTCGGAAGAGGCAGTAGAGAAACTACAGAACCACCTAGACAAAGGTACTTGCCCTAAGACACTCAGATACACGGCGCGGGCGAATATTGCGCCAGACGAAGAGTTCAAGAAGGAGATTGGCACAATCCGCAAAAATGCAGAACGTGAGATTGTTAGCTCACTGGTGAGGTTTCACCACAGACGAACTGAGAAACTTACGATTAAGTTGAAGAGACTTCAACAAACAAAATCTCGTAAGAAATCTTCCTCAAATGTAATTTTCAGACAGCATTCAGATAGAGCGCGATCGGCGCCTAGAGAGAGCAATGTAAACATTGATGTAAATAGGCTAGCCGAGACGCTAACAGCCAAGATTAGCGAAGTTGACAAACTTATTGTATCAATCAAAGCCGCAAAGAATAAACAAGGTGAATCTTATCCCCGTGTATTATCTGAGTCTTTAGAATTAGGGGGAGAAAAGAAAAATATTACAAAACTCAAAACGGTGACAAACCGTAAAAGAAAAAAGAGCGAAAAAGGAATAAGGATAGAATAAACACAATCGAGTCACACAAACAACACATCAAAAACCTGTCAAACGTACAACTGACAGATGAGCAAGCTTCTCTGCTATTCCGGGGTTTAAAATTCATTCCTACGCCCGAAACAAAAGAGAATGACATCAGGCGTGAACTCCTAAGAGATTTCAATCTCTTTGCGAGAAGAATGCGCCTCCAGTACATATACTACGGGAAAGAAAGCGAGCCTCATCCATTCCACGTCAAATCTGACTGGGAACCACCAGTTCAACCTTCAGTGGCTTTAGAAACCTTTGAAGAGGAGGTCAAATTGGAGCTCGCAGAGATTAAACTGAACAAGCCAAAATATAACCTCACACCCGGTGAACACAGAGCACTAAAGGAACTATCGCGTGACAGAAACACGATACTTAAAAAAGCTGATAAGGGAACCACAACAGTCATAACAAGTAGAGATAATAAAATCAACGAGGGCCTAGTCCAGCTTAATGAAAGACATAACTATCAACCCCTCGCTCAACCAATGGTTGAGAGCACAGCAAGAAAAGTTAAGCAGTTGATTAAAACGCTACTTCAGGATGGCCACATTGACATCATGACGGCCAAGTGGCTCTCCCTTACGCCTAATCCTCCGCGCATTCCTGTTTTTTACACACTGACAAAGATTCACAAACCGACCCCAGTCGGAAGACCTATAATATCGGGGTGTGATGGCCCCACTGAGCGGATATCTGCATTTGTAGATAGTCTCATTCAGCCAATAGCACAAAAACAAGACTCGTATCTTAAAGATACGACAGATTTTCTTAATTTTATTGAGAATACAAAATTGCCTAAAAATACCGTCCTAGTTTCAATGGACGTTACAAGCCTCTACACTAACATACCACATGAGGAGGGGATAACCACTGTATGCCATGCATACGAAGCTTTCTATGGAGAAAAGGCCCCTGTACCTACTAAGAATTTAAGATAAATGCTTTACCTCATTTTAAAAGAGAATTCATTCCAATTTTGCGGTAGCAATTACCTTCAAACCCATGGGACTGCTATGGGCACAAAAATGGCCGTTGCTTTTGCCAACATTTTTATGGCCAAAATAGAGAAGCAAATACTTAGACAGACCTGCACAAAACCGCTTTTTTGGAGAAGGTATATTGACGATGTGTTCTCTTTGTGGAACACAAGTCTAGATGAAATAGAGAGGTTTGTAGAGGAGGCAAACAACTCCCACTCTACAATAAAATTCACGGCTGAATTGTCGGAGACAGAGATCACTTTCTTAGATACAAAAGTTTACAAAGGTGTTAGATTCAACAAGGAATCTATCCTAGACGTGCAAACACATTTCAAACCCACAGAGACCTTTCAATACACGAATTTCTATTCGTGTCACCCACCGGGTGTTAAGAAGGGCTTTGTCAAAGGAGAAGCGCTAAGACTCCTTAGAACTAATTCTTCTCAAACCACCTTTGAGAAAAACATCCAGAATTTTGAATCGCGCTTAAAGAACAGAGGCTACCCAGCCACGATTGTGAGAAAGTACCTCTCAGAGGTTAAATTCGCAGACAGAAAAACAGCCCTCCAACAAAGAAATAAATCTGCACGTAGGAAACTATTACCTTTTGTAACGCAATATCACCCAGCACTACCTAGCCTTAAGAAAATACTGATGGGGAAGTGGCACCTTATACAGAACCAACAATACATAAGAAAAATATTTAAGGAGCCTCCCCTCATATCATATCGCAAGGGTAAATCCCTTAAAGACCTTTTAGTCAGAGCTAAGCTATGAAGGTTAATAACACCTAATGCGAACAGCAGGAGTCGTGCAGGCCCGTCAACGTTTTATTCACTAGACGAAGAAATCTGTTAGAATTTTTTTTGAACCCTCAACCACCAACCACTGCGGTTTCTTCTTACTTTTAAAAGACAATTTGTAATAAAGATGTAAATGAGGTTCGCTTTTTTATATAATGAGGTTTTTTGTTCAATAAATTGTGTGTAAAAGTCATTTAAAGGTCATTTAAATCATGTTTCCTTCCTGGAGAAGACGTGTTGAGTGGTCTCTCTTATATAGGTTCTGTCACGGGAACGGGTCCCTTATTGAACCCACCCATCATCATCCCCTGACCGTGTTTTTAGAAACGGACATTACCCCTGAGAGGATAGGACGTTCATTGGGTCGTGTTTGTCGATTGCTTGGGAAAGAGTTGGCCCAAATCAGCCCCCGGATTTTACCAGGTCATCCAGGAGTGTCAACCCCAAGCCATCCCTTCCATTTGGAGCGTGGTCCAATTCTTCCTTAAAAAGTGGTTCATTGATTGCGTTTGCACATCAAAATGAAAAAGGTCCGATCGAACGTGAGATGGCAAGACGTATACACGGGACTCTCCAAAAAGAGAGCCGAAAAGATTTTGCAAGGACTATTGACCATTGAGTTGACTATTGTAAACCAGTCTCGGATTATGAGGAACAAACGAAAAGCACGAGGAAAAAGGGAGCGGCGAAGAAACACTATCACACTTCACCGCGGTAAAGGGATAGATCTTCAGAAAACGTTGGCCAAGACGGGCATTGAGTTTCATTGCCGGGTTATCTGTACATGTACATTTGGAAAAGAGAATAAAACGTGGGGATCCTGGGATCAATCGTTTGGACAAGATTTCAAAACAACACGACATGGATTATGCCACAGCCAAGAATTTGGGGGACAAACATGGTGCGGACCGCAAGATGATCAAAAATATAACAAACCTCCCAGGGAAAAAAGATTAAAACGGAAAAAATTGTGAAAAGAATGATGCAAGCGAAGACCAAGTTAAAATTTTAATGAATGAACTTCTAAGACTCTATAAAATTTTTCGAAAGAAGATTGTGCTGTGTATTTTTATGTGTTTGTTCATTCATTACATAGATTGACAAGCGATTTTATGTAAACAAAACAAGACTTAGATTTTCTGTCTTCACTCGTGTCGTCTTATTATGCAAATATGTTTGTGTATTTTTGCAATTTTGATTTCCAAATCAGTTTCTTGGGCAATTTTTGACAAACAAAAACTGTATTTTATTCGGAAAGTAGTCGTACTAGTTATTCTAGACAGAGAAAAGTTGTTTTTGTGAACTTTTGTACGGTCTAAATGTACTGTGCAGACGGTCGGGTAATACTGTTTTTTTTTTTTTGAGAATTGCTAAAATTGAAAAATAGCCCTGTCGTCAATCTTAATTCTTGTGCTTCCGACCTTTCACCTTAGTTAAGTTTCACCTTAGTATCCAGTTTATCCAGTTGCACTATTAATAACGGGTATGCATCTCCTTTTTTCAATTTATATCGCGGTGTTAGACAGGGTTGCCCGCTGTCTGGAATGCTGTTTATACTTTCAGTAGAATTATTATCTTGCGCGATAAGATCAGATAGCAACATTAAAGGTATACGTATCCAAGATAAAGAAATAAAGCTAACGCAATATGCTGATGACACAACGACTTTTGTTAAAGATCAGTTTTCGTTAAAAAAAAAACTGTTAGAACTACTAGTTCAGTTTAAAGACTGCAGCGGTTTAAAGATCAATCCATCTAAAACCGAAGCTATGTGGTTAGGAAAATACAAAAACAGGAAGGAAAAATTATATGATCTAAAATGGCCACAGACGCCGATATCCGCTCTAGGCGCAGTATTCTCATATAACATTCAAATTTGCGAACAGAAAAACTTTATGGAGAAGATAACGAAAATTCAGAAGGTATGCAACATGTTGATGCAAAGAGATTTAACTCTCTATAGCAAAATCACTATTATTAAGATGCTTGGTCTTTCCAAACTGATTTTTTCAAGTGCTTGCCTCCCCACACCTCCTCATATAGTAACTATAGTAGATAAGATAGTGTCCGCCTTTGTCTGGAATAATAAACCACCCAAAATAAAAAGGGAATCTATGATCGGGCCAAAAGAGAAGGGAGGTTTAGATCTACCTGACTATGATTCAATTAGAAAATCGTTACTAGCAGCCTGGGTTAAAAGAATGATAGACGGGAAGGACGAAGCTTGGATGGCTATACCCTCCTTTTATTTAGATAAGTTGGGTGGAATTTTTATTTTTGACTGCAATTACGATATCGCTATGTTAAATTTACAGGGTCTACCCAAATTCTATATTGATATACTTAAAACGTGGTCCGATATTAAAGGAAAAAGTGTACCAGAAAACTGTTCGCAAATACGCAACGAGATCTTGTGGAATAACAAGAACATCACTATTGACGGGAAATCAACTTTTTATAAGGACTGGCATAGAGCAGGAATTACCAAAGTTAAAGATATCTTAAATAGTAATAACACGTTTATAACGTATCAGGAATTGATCAGTAAGATTGGTAGAGCTTTTCCTTTTACTAAACTGCTGGGGCTTATTGATGCCATCCCTTTTGAATGGAAGAGAACACTTAAGTTTCCAGGTGCGGCTGGCCAGAAAGCAAACACACAAAATACGGCAGTATTGTTGGAGGGAGGAATCTCCTGTAAACAAGCCCGTCGCATTTTGGTGGAAAAGAAGTTTATAGAACCTTTGGCAAACAGCCCGTTCCGCAGATTAGGCGTTTGCCATATTCAAAATATCAATGAAATTCATAGTCTTGCCTTCAAAATAACTAATGAAACAAAGTTAAGTATCTTTCAATTTAAGATAGTACACAATATATTGCCCCATAGAGCGCTACTTTATAAGATGGGAATTGTAGACTCTCCTTTATGCCTAGACTGTAAACACTTCCACATATGATAGTGAGCTGTCCATTGCTTGAGACATTCTGGTCTTCTGCATACTCTTGGTGGAATTCTAACGCAAATAATGAGATTCGTTTTGATGATTTTCAAATCTTATATGGTTACAATCCTGGAGACCGCAAAACCTATCTCCTGAATTATTATATTTTAGTAGCAAAATTCTATATTTATAAACAAAAACTAGACAACAAAACCCCTACATTCACTTCCTTTTTGGCCTTTTTGAAGGAAAAGGTATTGGTACACAGAGCTTTAGCTATGGCCAACAGATCGATAAACAACTTTCAAGCTAAATGGACTACTCTTCTATCCCTGCTTAATGATTAAATATCTCCTGCGTAAGCATGTTATCCCTGTGTCATTTGTCATTTGTAGTAATTTTATTCTGTTACTTATATTTTTAATGTAATGTACTTTAAACAAATCTTTTGTATTGTGTTGATAGGTGCCTTGTATTCTGTGTTGAAACAATAAATATAAAAAAATATATATATATATAAGCTTGTTCAAAGTGCGACGCTGTTAGGGTCTGCCTATCTATCTATCTATCTATCTATCTATCTATCTATCTATCTATCTATCTATCTATCTATCTATCTATCTATCTATCTATCTATCAATATATATATATATATATATATATATATATTAGATATGTTTACCTTGTTAATATTTAGTTTTGATCGATAAGAATGTTCCATGTAGTTTTTATATTACTCGTCTTGTTTTTGTTTTTTAGTCTTTTTTTTTTTCCCACTAGACAACCTGCGGATGTTAGTGAACTTTTAGAAAGAAACTCTGGTTTCGACAACAGAAGTTTAAAAAGTTTTATCGCGCGTTTAAATATCTTAACGCGCTTTCAGTATCCATCATGACAGATGTCGACAACCGGAGAGAGCTAATCCCAATGAAGTTTCTTCTGCATATGATACCCGATTTAGGCTGTCAGCTCCATTGTACATTGTACACTTCCATTGTATTAGATAAAATTATGTATTGTAATGTATTCTGTGGTATTTTTTGGTATTGTATTGTCGTTCTTTTGTGTTCTAATATTATATTGTTTTAAGAAAAGAATAAGCGCAATCCCTAAATCGTGCATGGCATATCAACAATATAACAGATGCGCTAACGCATTAGTAGATTTATAACGAACAATTGAAATAAAGTTCGGCAAATTTTTCAGAACAACCTTTTTGATTCCAACATGACTGCGCACCCCTATTTTTTCGCCACCAGTTTTTTCTAATGTTAGGGCCAGCATCCGAAAAAAAAAAGAAAGAAAGAAAGAAAGAAAGAAAGAAAGAAAGAAGGAAAGAAAGAAAGAAAGAAAGAAGAAATAGAAAACCAAGCCAACTTAAAAATAACTTCGGATATTTCGTGAAGCGGCGCAAAGATCGATCAAGCTTTCCCACGGCTATGTTTTTTCAGATAAGTTTCGGTATTTTAATTTACATATTTTTGGAGACTGTGAAGCATAGTCACTGAACTTAAAGAAATGCGCCATAAAAGTGTTTATGAAACATCGGCGTCAGTTGAGTCATTTAAACTGTGTATTCTCTATTTTCGAATTGCCCATAACACACTTTGTTTGCCCCCCAAATTTTGCATAAAATATATTTTTGAAATGCTCTTGGGAATATGCAGTCCTCCCAAGAGCATTTCAAAACAATAGTTTATGCAAAATTTGGGGCAAACAAAGTGTATTATGGACAATTCGAAAACAAAGAATAGGCATTCAACTCCTTTCATTTCGTGTGAAATGATGTATATGAAATAAATCATTTCGATACCATTCAGCATTGAAAGGATATCTCTCTTCGTTAACGCGCAATTGTTTTAAAAGTCAATTAGTTTTCGACTTAAATAAAATGAGTGTTTATCGAAACTGCAGTCACATTTGTGAAAAGCGCCGGGTGATTGCAAGTTCTCCAATCTGACCGTTCCGATCAACTTCGCAGAGTTTTAACTGAAGGTACGTCCATCTTATGAAAGTTATGCAAGTCCTATAGTTATAAATTGCCGGTGATGTCTTCAGCCATCATTGTGTTTACAAACAAAATTGAATTTGAGATCTATTTATTGAAAAAATTTTGATGCACAAGTTACTTGAACAAGTTCGAAATGCTAGCTATTGGAATTGTAAACCACATCAGGGTCAGAGTCGTTTGTAGTCCACCGAATAACAGACCAAGTAGTTCAGCGCATTCATTAACAAAGTTTTATAGCCGTTTAAACTGGTATTTGGTGGATTTTAATTTCCATATATCCCAGAAACTAAACTTTCAATTTGTGTGTTTTTTTTTTTTTCACATATTAACATTGGATCCGGAGTATATTTTAAACATTTAGTTTCGATGACTTTCACTTTTCTCCACGTAAAAAGAACCAGTAAACAGCATGGTAAATCTATTTGCTATTCATATTACATTCAGTAAAGTAGCTTCTTGCTTTAGAGATGTAATGTTCTTGGCTGGCATTGTACAGATCTTTCGCATAACTCCCATTTCATATGCAAATGATCCACTATCGTGAAAACACCTACTAAATATGAAATACGCACGGGAAATACATTTGTAGTGTTTTTTTTACTAGACAACTTGAGGATGTTAGTAAACTTTTAGAAAGAGGAGCGAGGGTATTATCCGTTTAAATGCACCCTTTCATTGTTTTAAAACAAGCAAACCAACGAGTTGCTGTGAAATTTTGCTCATTAGTGACAGTAGTGATTGTCTAAATCCCGTAAGGATTGTGCAAGCATTCTAATTATTGTTTTGACAACGTCTTTAATGGCTCCCTTGGACGAATATTTCTTACCGTTACAATCAGTTTAACGTTTGTTAGAATTGTTCAACTCCGGCCTCGATGAAACGCTGTGATGCGCTGTGAAGCGCCCTTTGTGACATTCTTTACTGGCCATACAACAAGATGCGGACAAAGTTCTCAAGTTACCGCAAAATAGGAAAAAAGGAATGAGGAGGATTCAATCTTGGAAAAAAAATTGTGAGCAAGCGAAGTGAATATTCCGTACACTTTTGAAACGTTTCAATTCTTACCTGACAAGAGTAAAAGCAGTGAGTATAGTCAGTACCAGCAGCAAAATCAGGAATTTGGGGATACGGGCTTTGGATAAAAATAGGAAATTGACTGTCGATAATTTTTCATTCCACGTTCAATGTAATGGATAATATTGAGTATTTGCCTTATAGTGTCTATAGTGAAGGTTTATTTAAAACTATTAACCAATGTAGTTTAAAACCTAAAAAAATAAGTCCGTCCATTTCAGTGAGCATTTATACGGATTATTAAAAATAATAACCTGTTCAAAACAATGAAAAGGTGCGTTAATAGATTTATAACGAACAATTGAACACAAAGTTCGGCAAGGTTTAAAGAACAACCTTTTTGATTTCAACATGATCGCGCACCCCTGTTGTAATCAAGGCTGCCACCGGTTTTTCTAATGTCAGGGCCAGCACCCGAAAAAACAAACAAAAAAACAAAACAAAACCTAGCCAACTGAAAAATAACTTCGGATATTTCGCGAAGCGGCGCAGAGATCGATAAACCTTTCCCACGACTGTGTTTTTCAGATAACTTTTAGTATTTTAATTTACATATTTTGCAGACTGTGAAGCGTCACTGAACTTAAAGAAATAGCGCCATAAAAGTGCCTATGAAACATCGGCGTCAGTTGAGTCATTTAAACTATGTATAGGCAATCAACTCCTTTTATTTCCATACCATTCAGCATTGAAAGGATGCCTCTCTTCGTTAATGCCTCTATTGTGAACCGCGCAATTGTTTTAAAAGTCAATTAGTTTTCGACTTAAATAAAATGAGTGTTTATCCAAACTGCAGTCACATTTGTTAAAAGCGTCGGGTGATTGCAAGTTCTCCAATCTGACCGTTCCGATCAACTTCGCAGAGTTTTAACTGAAGGTACGTCGACCTTATGAAAGTTATGCAAGTCCTATAGTTATAAATTGCAGGTGATGTCTTCAGCCATCATTGTGTTTACAAACAAAATTGAATTTGAGATATATTTATTGAAAATATTTTGATGCACAAGTTACTTGAACAAGTTCGAAATGCTAGCTATTGGAATTGTAAACCACATCAGGGTCAGAGTCGTTTGTAGTCCACCGAATAACAGACCAAGTAGTTCAGCGCATTCAACAACAAAGTTTTATAGCCGTTTAAACTCGTATTTGGTGGATTTTAATTTCCATATATCCCAGAAACTAAACTTTCAATTTGTGGGTTTTTATTTTCACATATTAACATTGGATCCGGAGTATATTTTAAACATTAATTTCGATGACTTTAACTTTTCTCCACGTAAAAAGAACCAGTAAACAGCATGGTAAATCTATTTACTATTCATATTACATTCAGTAAAGTAGCTTCTTGCTTTAGAGATGTAATGTTCTTGGCTGGCATTGTACAGATCTTTCGCATAACTCCCACTTCATATGCAAATGATCCATTATCGTGAAAACACCTACTACATATGAAATACGCACGGGAAATACATTTGTAGTGTTTTTTTTTTACTAGACAACTTGAGGATGTTAGTAAACTTTTAGAAAGAAACCCCGGTTTCGACAACAGGGCCGACTTGTCCAAAGCCTGATTAGCACTAATTCTGGATTAATTGTCAACAGAACATATGAGTTGTCATAGTAATTAAACCTGGATTAGCGCTAATCGTCCTTCGAACAACTCGGCCCAGAAGTTTAAAAAGTTTTATCGCGCGTTTTGAAATCTTAACGTGCTTTCAATATCCATAATGACAGATGTCGATAAGCGGAGAGAGCTTATCCCAATGAAGTTTCTTCTACAATAGACGCGCTAACGCATTAGGTAAGGGATAATGCTCGAGCTCCGAGGCCTGCTTAAAAATAATGACCGACCGCGTAGCGCGAGGTCATTATTTTTTATGAAGGCCGAGGAGCGAGGGTATTATCCGTTTAAATGCACCCTTTCATTGTTTTAAAACAAGCAAACCAACGAGTTGCTGTGAAATTTTGCTCATTAGTGACAGTAGTGATTGTCTAAATCCCGTAAGGATTGTGCAAGCATTCTAATTATTGTTTTGACAACGTCTTTAATGGCTCCCTTGGACGAATATTTCTTACCGTTACAATCAGTTTAACGTTTGTTAGAATTGTTCAACTCTGGCCTCGATGAAACGCTGTGATGCGCTGTGAAGCGCCGTTTGTGACATTCTTTACTGGCCAAGTAGGATACTTTTTACAACAAGATGTGGACAAAGTTCTCAAGTTACCGCAAAATAGGAAAAAAGGAATGAGGAGGATTCAATCTTGGAAAAAAATGTGAGCAAGCGAAGTGAATATTCCGTACACTTTTGAAACGTTTCAATTCTTACCTGACAAGAGTAAAAGCAGTGAGTATAGTCAGTAGCAGCAGCAAAATCAGGAATTTGGGGATATGGGCTTTGGATAAAAATAGGAAATTGACTGTCGATAATTTTTCATTCCACGTTCAATGTAATGGATAATATTGAGTATTTGCCTTATAGTGTCTATAGTGAAGGTTTATTTAAAACTATTAACCAATGTAGTTTAAAACCTAAAAAAATAAGTCCGTCCATTTCAGTGAGCATTTATACGGATTATTAAAAATAATAACCTGTTCAAAACAATGAAAAGGTGCGTTAATAGATTTATAACGAACAATTGAACACAAAGTTCGGCAAGGTTTAAAGAACAACCTTTTTGATTTCAACATGATCGCGCACCCCTGTTGTAATCAAGGCTGCCACCGGTTTTTCTAATGTCAGGGCCAGCACCCGAAAAAACAAACAAAAAAACAAAACAAAACCTAGCCAACTGAAAAATAACTTCGGATATTTCGCGAAGCGGCACAGAGATCGATAAACCTTTCCCACGACTGTGTTTTTCAGATAACTTTTAGTATTTTAATTTACATATTTTGCAGACTGTGAAGCGTCACTGAACTTAAAGAAATAGCGCCATAAAAGTGCCTATGAAACATCGGCGTCAGTTGAGTCATTTAAACTATGTATAGGCATTCAACTCCTTTTATTTCCATACCATTCAGCATTGAAAGGATGCCTCTCTTCGTTAATGCCTCTATTGTGAACCGCGCAATTGTTTTAAAAGTCAATTAGTTTTCGACTTAAATAAAATGAGTGTTTATCCAAACTGCAGTCACATTTGTTAAAAGCGCCGGGTGATTGCAAGTTCTCCCGTCTGACCATTCCGATCAACTTCGCAGAGTTTTAACTGAAGGTACGTCCACCTTATGAAAGTTACGCGGCAAGTCCTATAGTTATAAAGTGCAGGTGATGTCTTTAGCCATCATTGCGTGTTTGCAAACTTAGAATTGAATTTGAGATCTATTTACTGAAAATATTTTGATGCACAAGCTAAGTAACTTAAAAACGTTCGAATAGCTATTTCTTGGAATTGTAAACCACATCAGGGTCAGAGTCGGTTGTAGTCCTCCGAATAACAGACCAAGTTGTTCAGCGCATTCAACAACAAGTTTTATAGCCGTTAAAACTCGTATTTGTTGGATCTTAATTTTCATATATCCCAGAAACTAAACTTTCAATTTGTAGGTTTTTTCACATGTTAACATTGGATCCGGAGTATATTTTAAACATATTCATTTCGTCGACTTTCACTTTTCTCCACGTAAAATAACCAGTAAACAGCATGGTAAATCTATTTACTATTCATATTACATTAATCAAAGTAGCTTACTTTAGAGATGCAATGTTCTTGGCTGGCATTGTAGAGATCTTTTGCCAAACTGCCATTTCATATTCAAAAGATCCACTATTGTGAAAACACCTACTAAATATGAAATATGCACGGGAAATACATTTGTAGTGTTTATTTTATCAGTCAACCGTTGACTGGGTCGTTTTTATACAATGAATTGTATCTTAAGAGTGCGGAAAAGTGGCCTCATTTTCCGCTAAATCGGAAAGCCCTGATACACACTCATTTAAGCAACTGAATCAACGTTAATAATTAACAACTTTAACCTACAACTCGCCTTAATTGTTGGTCCTTTATTATGACTAGAACGTATTTCGGTAAAATATGACTTGGTTTTATCATGTGCACGCTAAGAGCAGATGCAAACACTTATGAGATCTAAGCATTTACGAGACTTCACGAACCGATTTCCGCGGTTCAGTGACGTAGCCATTTGCGTTATTCAGCGCTGTCGGCCTGGCTACGAATTTTAGAAACGGTTTGCTCCTTATTCAGTATGGTCAGAAGCCCATCATTGGGCTCCAGGTATCGTCATTAAATTACGTCAAAAATCGAGCGAGTGCGAAGAGAATGCCTGGATACTAAGATGCTCCCTCCTGAACGTCTGGTTTTATAACTTGTACTAAGTTAGAAATTATTTTGTTTTTCGTTTCACTGCAGAGTGATTAGACAACAAAGGCCCTTATATTTTTCCCTCATTAACAAAGTTAAAATTCAGTCGATGTTAGAAATGCCATTTGCTGGGGCCAAATAAAAAACACTAATGCACAAATGGGCAGCAAATACATTAGCAGAAAAGCGTGATACACATTTAGAAAAAACTCAAAGGTATGATACTAACTTAAACATGAAACCGTTTTTTTTCCTCTTGTGATTGTTACTATTATCATAACACTGCAGTTATTTTTGTCATTTGTTTATTTCAATCTACACTGACATCAGGGAAAAGAAATAAAAGACGTTTCTGACCAAAATGAAGAATTCAGTCTTTCTCGTCGCTATGTTGTCTATCATCGTCTTGACAACAACAGTAAGCCATGTTGAAAGTCTTAAATGTGGAAGTTTAAGCACAGGCAAGAGGATTAACAGATGCATAAAGATAGCAGTGAAAAACAAAGCAACGAAGATGCTAATGAAGATGGCCAAAAAGATGGAACAAAAATACCGCAATCGTTTCCAGCAGCAACGCCACATCTAGTATTTTATTGCAAGTCCAGAAATACTCTTCAGCATGGAGCGCACGACTCAAGATATGGACAGCAATTCAAGACATACAAAGAATACTTTAAATGACAATTCTGTAGCATAAATACTCTTATCTTTATTTTTTACAGTTTTAAATGTTAATTTTTTAAACGACACTCTTCCGTGAGCGATGAAGGTCTTCAATCTTAAGACAACAAAAGTTAGGCTTTGTATTTATCCGTCTTAGAGCGCTTTTCAATTGAGTATCGAAAGTAATTTCGCAATTGCTTTGGTTTTGCCATTGCTACGCTTTGTGATTGGCTAGAACCAATCGCCAGTTTCTCGCAAGCGTCTTCCCGCGCTTAGTGCCTCCTATGTATATGATTCGAGTTTTGATCGGTTCATCGGATTGTCTGCGAGTTCTGTGATTGGTCCGAATGATTACTTTGGTTTTGGTTTTACGACGCTCAATTGAAAACCACTCGAAAAGACATTCTTCCGTGAGCGATGAAGACCTTTTAACCGTTTTGATTGTAAGCCAAGGCTGTTCTAACGAATCCTTATAATTTGAACTTTTGATGTCGGCTTAATACACTTTTATATTCTGTTATTTATTTATATTTCGTTTCATTTGCTTCTATTTATAACTGAATTTTTGAAAAGGTGGTCAACGAAAATTACGGCAATTTCAATAAAACTAACACCAAACAAGGGTTTATATGACCCCGATCAGCCCGAAAATAACAGAGAAGAGAGAGAAGAGGGAAAGGGAGCAAAGGCGAAAGAAAAAAGTCCAGCAACAGTGTTTAGTTTTTATATTGGGGGTTGTAGAGATAGTTTTTGAACGACAAAAAAAAAAAAAAAAAAAAAAAAACAAGGCCAAGCACACTCACGAACGGTTACTTAGTGCGACAGCCTTTTTTAAAAATTCAGGTTTTTATCTCGATAGAATGGCGACAATGATCGGGATTAGCATACTATGTTTTATTTCTGTATTTATAACAATCACAGGCCGTTGGAATATCTCACGAGATATGGTTTGCTTTATAAACTAACTTTTTGGTCTTCGACAATCGGCGCCAAAAGTGTTGAGACATTTCGTTATTTTGGGAGTCGTTTCCTATTGCTTTTATTGTTGCCGTCACAAATTTATCCCTCCCCCCAATCAATGTTGATACGCAGAGCTCAGGCCTTGTTGAATGCTACAAAATTGAATGGGGGAGGGGGGAGCTTTGTAGCACCTAGTAATATGAATAAGAATGATGAATACCAAATTCATTATTCTATAATGCGATATGCGGAGTTTGTCTCAACTACTTCTGTCGCCGATTGTCCGGGCATAAGATCTAGGTTTTTGAAACGTTAACAAGAAGCAATATTTGTCAATTATATCTGAAATATTTCTTTGATGGAGAAGTTAAAATGTGCAATAAATGATATCCGAATATATTTAATTACAACTTGTTTCATACTATTAAATGATTGTTTTAATTCATCCTCGCTAGAGACGCTTACATCAATTAACCGCTTTCTGGACATACTACGGACGTAAATTGCGCAGTTCACAGAGACTTTGATCGCGCAAATTTATTCTGTTACAGTTTTTCAAAATTAACGAACATTCACAATGGATTTTATACGAGGTTACGATTCATGATCGTCTTCTATAGATGAAAACCAAACACAGGAGTACCACTCGGTTGAATTTTTTTTCACGGTCAGTTCGAAATCTGTTAGAGAAAGGGCGGGGGAATTATCGCAATATGATGATTGTCGGGCCAGCAAATTGAGGGAAAACGTTTCTCTTTAACCCTCTAAATTCCATTTACAGCACATTTTCCAATCCTGCATGTACTAGTTTTGCGTGGGTTGGCGCTGAGAAAGTTGAGTGCATTTTCTTGAACGATTTCAGATGGTCTCCTTTAATTATTCAGTGGCATGATTTTCTGTTAATGTTGGAAGGCCAAGTCGTACACTTGCCCGCGCCGAAATTGCATTATGCCAAGGACTTTATGTTCAACACAGACACACCAATTTTCGCCACGGGTAAGAACCCAATAACTTTTTTGAAGAATGCCACCATAGATGACCAGGAAACTGAGATGATGTCCGTTCGTTGGAACGTAATAACATTCCACTCACAGATTCCACACGGAAAGCAAAACCAAATCCCTCCATGTGCAAAATGCTTTGCATGTCTTATTCTCGGTGACGAAAATAGGCAGAATTAAAAGATATATCACTGTTACGAACGAGTAACCACGAGTAACCACGAGTAACCATTAAATATATAAACATGATATACATATTCTTTACCCAATTATTGGTTACTCGTGGTTACTCATTAGGTTTTGCGAAATGGAAGTTGTTATCAGTATTTAATCAAGATTTCTAATACGAAAACCATAAACTGTTGCAATGTGGACGATTTATTTTCCAGTTTGTTATCATTCTACACGGAAAAGAGAAGGAAAGTTCATTTGTGACAAACAGTTACAATTATTTAAGGAGCGTATGACACGCTTCAAATGTCAGGCAATATATATTTTGTAAACATTGATTATTTTTAAGTTAAGAATGATAATTCGCACATTGTACAATGTTTAGCAGTTGTTAATATTTTGTACGACCGCCATTTTTTCAATGATTAAGAGAGTGTCCACCATAGGACCAGGCAGGAGGTGATAATACTCAAATCACCGATTTCGCTCAAACTTGGCACAAAGATTGAGGGTCATGAGTAGTAACGTGTACCAAAATATAAGGTCAAAAGTTTTTATTCTCTTTGAGTTGTAGGGTCCCCCCCGAAAAATGGCCATTTGGCACAAATTTATACATATTAATTAGCTAAATTTAGTCGAGTGGTAAGACAACAAAAATAGCAGCCTGGGAATAAAAACAACTAAATCGTATTCTATATTGATCAGTCCTTTAGCAAAATGTGTTATTGGAATCGGTTGCTTTGATTTGTTGCTTTCCCAATACCGTAAGTGAAGGGCATGTTTGGTCATTTTCACGAGATGCCAAAATTAGGTCATTTTAGATCTTAATATCTCCAATGGGCAACAAGCTAACAACATAGTTTTAATACTAGAAGTAAGAAGTATCTTTATGCTTACGAAAATATAATAAAATTTTTGGGCAACTAAATAGCTTTTTAAGTATGACGGCATTTTTGCACCTCACTCAACGATTTCTGGCGATTTCATCAAAATTCGGTAATTAAAAAAAGTGGTTTAATTTTAATGAAATTGAAAGAAAAAGACAGCAAATGTTCAGCTAAGAATCACTCTACTTAAAACAATGCTAGAATTAGCAAGGAAAGCTTTTTGAAGCACATTTCATGAAGTTTGTAAATGAGGGTTCTCTGTCTTTTTGATACTTCATTTTCAATGCAAAAAGAATGGAATGGGACACTTCTCTCTACAATAACTCTGAATTTTACTTTCAGGCACAATAATATAAGTGACACAAAAAAGCAAAGGCTGATACATACATGTCATTCAAGTGCTTCAGACTCATTGTTAGGGTCCATTGCGATCTGGCCAATCCAGTATATTTTTTAAAAGTTCGATTTCCCAATTCAGCTCTTCATCGATATTTATCTTGCAGTTCATCGCTATTGACTTTGCTACGAGAATATTCACTGCTTCCTTGTTGTAATAGCTCCAGTTTATGCCAGTAAGAGTGAGACAAATAAGTTATAAAACCACGGGAGAACCATAAACTCCATCGAAAACTGTCAACATAATGTTTGGAAAACATTCTTCGTATTCTTCGCCATTTTGAAGTTAAATTTTTGAGCCTGCGTTGTGGTCCGTATATAGACAACGGACTACCGAATTACCGGATCGAAGGACCACGGACTACCCATAATATAACGGATAATTTGTTGTAAAACGCATGCAGAATACAAAATTTGGACTGGTTAATTTGTAAAATTCTCTGTTTATAGTCAAAACTGAAGGGCTGAAAACTTTGATAAATTTTCAATTGTTGAGTTATTAAACTGGATTCAAAATCGACGCTAATCCTGAGTTGGTTAATCGTGCTTCAATGGACTGGTTAATTTTTACAGCCGATTTTCAAACATTGATTTTTTCGAACTTTAGAAATAAAGATTTGTGACCGGTAAAATCCAATACCAAAGAGTCTGGGATGATTCCTTGATGACAGTTATCTTTTGTTTGTCTTTTGCTACCAAAAATGCAAAATGTTTAATGTTTCATATTTTACAACTCTAGCAAAACTATTTGCATTTTCCCGCATTCTCCCGATAAATTTGAATATTTAGTAGAGCACATCACAGGCTATCTATAATAGATAAAATATTGCCGAAACATTGTAAAAGCGCAAAAACCCAAGGGAGGAGTTGCAATCACCCCCCCCCCCCCCAAACTCCCCCCCCCCCCCTTGTACCACGGTGGGGGTATAAGTATGCGTGTACGTCAGAGGGTCATTTTTTACAAACGTTTTGAAATTCATGGCATAAAACGTTTCATTTCCTTTTTTGGTTGCACTTGGATGAGATTCGAGTATAGAGTAATCATTCAAAAGGCAATCGACCTCTATGCCTTAAAGGTTTGATTTGAGCCCATCATGTCTCATGCGCAGTAAATAATATATAGATAAGAATAAGATTCAAAAAGGTTTTTAATTCTTTTTAAATATAACTAACTAGATGCTTTTAAATATTATGTAGTGACATAATTGTAGTATAACTTTCCCACCGATGCCTTACCTGTCCTCAACGGAGACGTGCGGTCCGACAGGGTACGTCACTACAAATAGGGTTCTTGTCTCTTAACGGGGTCTTGATTCCATCACTTTTTGTCTTACACGGGATATCTTTTCACAATCAGGATAAGCACATATATATTAATTTATACAAAATGTAGAAGTCTAATCACAAGCCGATTTTCAACTAGTATTCTAGTATTTTGTTGGCGCTGACTTCCGTTAACTACGGCATTGATACCCCCTTCCAACCCCTCCCCTCCCCCCCCCCCCCCTCCGTAAGAATTCTTTCTAGAGAGTTTCTCTCTTCCAGATATTTTTCACAAATACAGACATCCACTATTCTCGATTACATAACAATCGGTAGCATATTATTTTCCCCAGTTTATAAAAATGTTTTTTTTTTTAATCCGCTAGTTTTTAATCTGTAGTCCATAGTCCGTTATCCATAGCCCCCAGGGGATAGCCCCTAATGCGTGGTCCACAGTCCTGGCTCTGTATTATATATCGTGGAGCTTAGCCTTTAAAATGGCAGAGAATGTTTACTTCTGTCTCCAACCTTATGAGCTAGTCTAGATCCACAAGGGCTCATACTTTTTTTCACCCACAAATCAAAATATTGAAAACAAAAAACAAAAAAAGCAACGAGAAACACAAGACAAATACCGAATTATTTTAGAGCTGTCAAGGAATCATTATATTTTCCAGGCTCTTTAGTATTGAATTTTCTGGTCACAAATCTTAAGTATGGAGTGTTTTCTGCAGTTCTAAATAATCAGTGTTTGAAAATCGACTGTAAAATTTAACCAATCCAAATCTTATATCCTGTTTGCGTTTTACACCAAGTTATCCGTTATATTATGCGTACTCCGCGGTCCGTACGAGTTGTCCGTCGATCCGGTAATTCGGTAGTCCGTTGTCCATACGGACCACAACGCAGGCTCAAACATTTAACTTCAAAATGGCGAAGCCGGCGGCGAAGAATGTTTTCCAAACATTATGTTGACAGTTTTCGATGGCGTTTATGGTTCTCCCGTGGCTTTATAACTTATTTGTCTCACTCTTACTGGCATAAACTGGAGCTATTACAACAAGGTAGCAATGAATATTCTCAAATGAAGAATGATCCTCGCAGTTGTGAACGCAATTTAAGCAATTGCGAAAAGAAGCCTGAAAAAAATTCAGGACTTCAACGGGGTTCGAACCCGTGACCTCGCGATACCGGTGCGATGCTCTACCAACTGAGCTATGAAGCCACTGACGTTGGATTTATTTCATGTATATCATTCACATTCACTCCGAACGTCAGTGGCTTCATAGCTCAGTTGGTAGAGCATCGCACCGGTATCGCGAGGTCACGGGTTCGAACCGCGTTGAAGTCCTGAATTTTTTTCAGGCTTCTTTTCGCAATTGCTTAAATTGCGTTCACAACTGCGAGGATCATTCTTCATTTGATTTCATTTCCGCAGTTCATATATGATTCATTTCATGTATATCATTCACATTCACTCCTTTCACGGGAACATATGAACCTACAATTGACCTGCTCCCAACGTCAGTGGCTTCATAGCTCAGTTGGTAGAGCATCGCACCGGTATCGCGAGGTCACGGGTTCGAACCCCGTTGAAGTCCTGATTTTTTTTCAGGCTTCTTTTCGCAATTGCTTAAATTGCGTTCACAACTGCGAGGATCATTCTTCATTTGATTTCATTTCCGCAGTTCATGTATGATTTATTTCATGTATATAATTCACAATGAATATTATCATAGCAAAGTCAATAGCGATGAACTGTACGACAAATATCGACGAAGAGCTGAATTAGGAGATCGAACTTTTAAAAAATATACTGGATTGGCCGGATCGCAATGGACCCTAACAATGAGTCTGAAGCACTTAAATGACATGTATGTATCAGCCTTTGCTTTTTTGTGTCACTTATATTATTGTGCCTGAAAGTAAAATTCAGAGTTATTGTAGAGAGAAGTGTCCCATTCCTTTCTTTTTGCATTGAAAATGAAGTATCAAAAAGACAGAGAACCCTCATTTACAAACTTCATGAACTGTGCTTCAAAAAGCTTTTCTTGCTAATTCTAGCATTGTTTTAAGCAGAGTGATTCTTAGCTGAACATTTGCTGTCTTTTTCTTGCAATTTCATTAAAATTAAACCACTTTTTATAATTACCGAATTTTGATGAAATCGCCAGAAATCGTTGAGTGAGGTGCAAAAATGCTGTCATACTTAAAAAGCTATTTAGTTGCCCAAAAATTTTATTATATTTTTCGTAAGCATAAAGATACTTCTTACTTCTAGTATTAAAACTATGTTGTTAGCTTGTTGCCCATTGGAGATATTAAGATCTAAAATGACCTAATTTTAGCATCTCGTGAAAATGACCAAATATGCCCTTCACTTACGGTATTGGGAAAGCAACAAATCAAAGCAACCGATTCCAATAACACATTTTCCTAAAGGACTGATCAATATAGAATACGATTTAGTAGTTTTTATTCCCAGGCTGCTTTTTTTGTTCTTACCACTCGACTAAATTTAGCTAATTAATATGTATAAATTTGTGCCAAATGGCCATTTTTCGGGGGGGACCCTACAACTCAGAGAGAATAAAAAATTTTGACCTTATATTTTGGTACACGTTACTACTCATGACCCTCAATCTTTGTGCCAAGTTTGAGCGAAATCGGTGATTTGAGTATTATCACCTCCTGCCTGGTCCTGCCTGGTTTTCTGGTGGACACTCTCTTAAATGCATTCTTTTCTGCATGCTTTCTACGCTGAAAGCCCTGGATATCTTGAGAAGTTTGTACGAGCAGTATGGTGCCTCAGAGTACCAGTGCATGGAAACCATGCGACACATCATTCGACTGTACAGAAAGTACGTTGAACAGGAAGCAGACATCCCAGATCCGGATCCCACAGACCCCCTCTTTTTCAAGAACGCTGTTGAGCTGGAGTTGGAGGGAGAAGAACTGAAGATGAGCAAAGAGAAGATCCGAGTACAAGAACAGTTTAGACGAAGAAATCTGTTAGAATTTTTTTTTGAATCCTCAACCACCAACCACTGCGGTTTCTTCTTACTTTTAAAAGACAAGTTGTAATAAAGATGTAAACGAGGTTCGCTTTTTATATAATGAGGTTTTTTGTTCAATATATTGTGTGTAAAAGTCATTTTAAGGTCATTAAAATCATGTTTCCTTCCTGGAGAAGACGTGTTGAGTGGTCTCTCGTATATAGGCTCTGTGATTTTTAGAAACGGACATTACTCCTGAAAGGATAGGACGTTGGGTCGTGTTTGTCGATTGGTTGGGAAAGAATTGGCCCAAATCAGCCCCCGGATTTTACCAGGTCATCCAGGAGTGTCAACCCCAAGCCATCCCTTCCATTTGGAGCGTGGTCCAATTCTTCCTTAAAAAGTGGTTCATTGATTGCGTTTGCACATCAGAATGTAAAAGGTCCGATCGAACGTGAGATGGCAAGACGTATACACGGGACTCTCCAAAAAGAGAGCCGAAAAGATTTTGCAAGGACTATTGACCATTGAGTTGACTATTGGAAACCAGTCTCGGATTATGAGGAACAAACGAAAAGCACGAGGAAAAAGGGAGCGGCGAAGAAACACTATCACACTTCACCGCGGTAAAGGGAAGTGGCCAAGACGGGCATTGAGTTTCATTGGCCGGGTTATCTGTACATGGGTCCTGGGACCCGTTTGGAAAAGAGAATAAAACGTGGGATCCTGGGGTCAGTAGTAATAAGAGGCACCATAACTCACTTTACATCACTCATAAAAGTATCGAATTTTATCCGTTTCATTTCCTCGTTAAATTTTTCAAGATTTTTTCAAAAAATCCTCGTTAAATTTCCAAAATTGTCGTTAATTTAGTGTATTTTGGAAATTTTCCTCGGTAAAAACCCAGTGGGTAACCATCTTTCCCCGTACATCAGTATTTTTGAAAAAATTCTGGCTCACTTTCCAAAAAACCACACATCCCTCACGAGCCCACTTCCAAAAAAACATCCTCACGAGCCACTTTCCAGATCAATAAAACGCAATAATTTGGTATAACCATATGGAAGTGTATCTAATCCGGTTTCAACCTTATTCAAACATCTTTTATCATAAACAAACCGAAAGTCTTTCTCTTGATATTGATTAAAAACTTCTTTTGTTTTTGGATCTCTTGTGATTTTCTGCTCATTGACAAGAGTGATTCTTTCTTTCTGCCGGTTGATGATTTCCTTCATTCCTTTCATATTCAAATATTGACTGTTTTCGTGATTTAGTGTGAAACCTTTTACTTTACAAGTAATTTTTCCTTTTCCCGTCACATAGCTATAAGATTTTGGGCCAGAACCGCACCACTCAACAATTTTATCACCTCCAAGCTCATCCGTTAGCTCACCAAGCATATCACCGGTTTCAATTGTTCTGCCTCCAGGTCTTTGTATATACCAACAACTGTCGGTATCAAATCCGAGCACCTGTTCTCCGAGAGTATCCAAAACATCGTACAACTTTAGGCGCGCATGACTTGTTGTAAATGCGGCAATAAAAATATTTGTGGTGTTAGAATTATCCACAAACTGATCTTTCAAATCATACGTCATCTGCACCATATCTTCAGTGAGGAACTGAATGAAAAGATTTTCAATCTTTTCATCGAGCAAAATTTTGTAAAACTCTTTTGATTCAGTTACATATTTGTGTTGTGTCATGTTGTTTCGCTGTCCGAACTTTTCGCGGTGGCGGTGGGGGTGGTGAAGGTTCATCTATAAAAGTAACGATACCTCGAGGTGGGGGAGTATTTAATCTACTTTCGATGAATTTAATCAGCTCCGCCTTCCTCCTATAACGTGAATAACCTTTCAAACCGTTTTCACGTGCAATTGCCTTAAGCTGTTCAACAGTTTTTGAATCCATACGTAAGTTATTTGATTCATACTCAAGATTTCTTTATTACCATTTTTTAATTTTTCATTTCATGTATTTCATATGAAATGAAAAAAGCTTACATCATTACAGGTCTTTCAGTTCTTTTAGATCTATCCATTGGTTGAATTTTTCTGGGTAACCGCTCCACTTTACTAACGCTTTACCTTTTCGAGCATCTCGTCGAATCACTTTCTCAATACGGTAAACATCTTGAACAGCCTTCTGTAACTCTTGCTCATAAAAAGTACCCGTTATCTCCTCATCCATCTCATCCTTTATTTTATAAGTTATCGGATTAGTGTATTGAATCTTATTGATAATAAAAATCTCTTCAGTCCAATTCGGTGTGTAACCTTTATCGAAAACAGGACGTTTATATTTTGATATTCGAACTTTATCACCAACTTTAAATTTCGGTTTATGCGTAGCTGTTCGTCTCATCTTTCCATACAGATTTAAGTAAACAGCACTTTCGTTCTTTTTCTTCGACGCTTCCACAGGCGTCATTCCGATACTTCGGTGTTTTGTATTATTGTATTTTTTCAATATCTTCGGTAACACATCATAATACACGGTATTGTTTTGGATGGTTTTTTGCTTAGAAATTTTCAGTTTCATCGTACGGTTCCATCTTTCACAAACAGTAGATTTTTCTTCATTCTCTGTCGAATATATTGTTATCTTATTTTTGTCTAACAGTTCTTTCATATTCTTATTATAATACTCTTTACCCTTATCAGTCCACAACATTCTTGGTTTTCTTCCTTTCTTGAGTATTGTTTTGAACGCTTCTGCAACGGTCTCTCCCTTTTTATTCTTCAACGGTACAATCCAACCATATTTACTGAAAACATCTAACACCATGAGAAGATATCGATATCCCTTATTCCACTTACTAAATTTCTGCATCTCAACAAGGTCAGAACACCATATATCATCGATACCGTTAACAATAACACGCCGCCGAGTAAACTTCCGTCTTATAGGTTTATGCAACTCGTCAGCTAACTTTTCTTGCCACGTCAACATGTTTTTACTCGGCGGCTTTTCCCGTTTTTTGAAGCACCAAGACCCAGTATTCTTTTACCTTTTATAATCCCTTGAACAGCTGCAGTACCCCAGGGGCGATCTTTATATGGAATTTTTGAAATTTCATCAAGCATTATATCATCTGCTTTATGTTTGTCTTTCAAACTTTGTGCTTTACTATATGCGATATCATGCTTTTGACAAATAGCATCAAGGTTATTTATTGGGTCTCTAATCTTTGGGTCATTTGATTTCAAACGATTTTCTAAGTCTGTTCCAGGACCACAGTAATTATATTTTTTTAAAGTTGGTGTTCGCATATGTAATTCTCCAAATTTTGATAAATGTTTTTGTATATCAACCTCACCACCGCGGTGAAGCGGATCTAGTCTTTTCGATAAGTCTCCTGTGAAACTGTCCAAAGCCTGATCTATATACTTATTAATGCCTGATCTAATCTTTTTCTTTACAAAGTCTGATTTGACGGCTTTTGACGCCGCTATTTTTCCTAAATTGTAAATACCTTTCGTACCGGCTTTCATTGCTATCTCTCCAAGACTATGACTACCTTCCACATCAAAAAAGCCCCCACCAAAGCCCGCCCCTGAGGCGGGCTGAACTAGTTTCCCGAAATCATATCGAAATGAGATTTCTTGATGAAACGGGTTTTCTTTATATCGCAATTAGCACACTTACACCAATAATAGGGTCTGCCGTTGCTGGATAACTCATAACCGGATGGTTCAGCGTTGTTTGTATGTTTTTGTTCCTTGACGCAATATATATTTGCTGGTGGTTCCATTTTATTATACGAACTGTATAATAAACTTTTTAATTTTAATTACATGAAATATTTTTTAATAAACTTTTCATTATAGTTTTGATTATCGATTTTGAATCTACTTAAGCAATCGTAAAATGATTTTTTGTAAATATTATCAAGAAAATATAAACAATAATAACCGCATCTTACCGAATTTATAGCTTGAAACGGGTAACCGATATTGTATTGGTATTCCATGCGCAAGCTATTAGCATAATCAATGAAATCTTGAGGTGGTGGTAAACAAAACGAATCAAAATAATATATGAGATTTTTATTTTTTACATAACTACATACCCAATGTGTTCCGTTCCCTATCTTATCATCAAGATTAATTATACAACATCCTGTTTTACCTGGCGGTATACTTACCGTTTGATCTCTCGAAAAAATACCTTTGAAATCAGGTATTTTTAAATATCTTATCCATAATTCCAGGTCAAAATTACTTAGCGGTACATCCCTAAATTTGGGTTTTTTTCACCCCATGATCCGTAAAAAGGAGGAGGTTGGTATGGATATTTTGGAGAAATTTGTAATCCTCTACCTCTCGATGATTTCGGTACCTGTAATCCGTATCCTTCACTCGGACCTACACCAACAGATAGCCCTTTTCCAAAAAGTTTTGAAGCTAGCTCTATAGCCATAGGAATTCCGATTGCAGCAAGTGTTCCTAAAAATCCTCCGTTCTGTTGTCTTTGCGTAGGTTTGAACGTTATTCCACTACCGGTCTGTAAACCACTACGTATAATATTCTTTTGCCCTTGCGTCAATCCTTTTATACGTAGTAGTTGAGGAAGAAAATCAAACGGTACCGTAATACCGCTACCAAAAATCTTATCGATACCGAGACTTCCCAAAGCGCCTAACGCTCCTGTAGCTAAATGAGGTAATACTTTTGTTGCCGCTTTTGTAGCTAAAGGTACTACCTTTGTAGCCGCTTTTGTAGCACCTTTTGTTACAAAAGGTAGTAACTTTGCACCGAGTGACAACAGTGAACTCCACAAACTACCGCCTACAGTGATCGCTTTACGAATCTGTGTTTTAGATATCTTGATATCGGTACCGGTACCGTTTTTTACCGCTTTATTAATCTTATTAATCTGGGTTTTTGTCAACAACAGCTCATGCGACCCTTTCAAATTATTTTTACTCAACCTTATCGTAATTTGAGAGTTATCGTCATATGCTTTTTTAAGTTTATGCAACTGTCCTTGAGACAAATTTACTCCATATGCGAAATACGGTGTAGCCATTTTTATTTTTACAAAATATAATTTTAATTAGATTTACGCTTTTATTAATATTTTTCCGGATGATGTGTATAACTCTATCTCTTTTTCGTGTAAAACTAAAGCATTTAATCTATAATTTGTTGGATTTGCTCCGTTCAATTCATAATTAAAAGTAAGTGCAACTACACCATCTTTTACATCTTCTTCTTGGTTTCTAAGATTAAAGTATAGAATTCCAAAAAGATTTCTGAAATTTGATCGGTCAATTATTGTTCCGCTTAAAAAGTCGTTGTAAGCGGAACTGTAGGATAACAAAGCTCTGTAAAGTCTTGACTCTTCGTTTGATGTCATTTCTAATTGAGGATACTGAATGCTATTATTTATTTGCAAGTGTGCTCTAGAAAAATATCGATTGTTTGCACCGACTGTAAATGTTTTGAAAGTAAATATATTTTGCTCCTGATTACTATAACTTGCCTCGGGAACAACCCAGATGAAAACATGCCTCGGTCTCCTAATACCTGTACTTATTCGAAAGGAGTTATTTACAGATGTTGTTTGTAATATTTCGGTGTGTTCTCTCAAATAGGTCCATTTTTTGGGTTTCAAATAATCTTCAAGATACTGTTTCATACCTAAACCGTTGAAAATAATTTTTGGACACCACAATCTTAATTTTGTTAGAATCACCTTACTATCTGGAGCAGCTCCTTTTCTGAAAATTATATTGTTGTCGCTTTCAAGTTCTATAAGAAGATTTGTCTTAATATTTGGGTGAAGATTATTTTTGAAAGCTGCAAAATAGCTGTATAGATTTAGCGGAATCGATATCTTATTGACAGCTGCAGCATCCGTCAAAATCTTTCTTCTAGCAAAACCTTCGTTATATAGCGCTTGAGCCGGTCGTGCTTCTGTTGTTCCCGTGGATGAATCCAAATATAAAAACTGATCTTTACCGATTGTGTCGGCATAACTTTTTGTATATTTTAAGAGGGAAAGTACGTTCGATGTTTCGTTGGCTCTTGTGTTATTGTAAACGGTTATTCCACCGCATTCAACCTGAATCTGTTTTATAAATGTATGGCCATTAGTTGTGGTACAATCTTGATTGCCGTTATTTGGTCCTGCTGTTATTCCGGTTGTACTATCAGCAAGCGTAACAAGTTTGAAATCTACTTCCAAATAAGCGTTATACCAATCGATCGGATTTGCTTCTGAAGAGTTATCAACTGTGAATCGATAATTATCCTTAACCTGTCTATTATTATTTGCGATATTATCGATTAGCGGTGTTTCCAAATCGTAGGATACGTATTCATATCGTTTGACCAATTCTGGATTTCTGAAACTCATTCTTATTATACGTTAGTATAATAAGAAATTATTTTTAAAATTAAATCAAATCATTTACGATATTTCTGATATATTGAAATTTGTCTTCTTTCTTCTCTTTTTTTGCGTTTTCTTCGTTTAAAAATTTAATAATTTCAACTCCTTTTGTTTCGCCTGAAATTTGTGGCGCCGGTGGTGGTGGTGTTTCCACCTGTGGTGCAGCAGTAGGTTCTTTTTTACCTCTTGTGGAAAACTTGTCATAGATCTTTTCACCAAGAAGTTTGCCACTCTCTTCTCCAACCTTTTCAGCACCTTTTTCAATAAGTTTTTCTGCTGCTTTACTGGCTAATTTACTCGCTGTTTTTCCTGTTATAGTTTTACCGATTTTTGTAAATATGTCAAAGAAACCACTACCTTGTATATCGCTATCCACAGAGTGATCATCTACAGAGTTAATATAAGAAATTTCTCCTGTATCAAAATTTCTAATCCTTCTTTGTTCTTCCATGACGTAAGTCCAAGCCTAAGTTTTAATTTATATAAATAAAATTATACTTCTTTTAACACTACAGTTATGGAAATATCGATGTCGTTCAGATCAACAATTCTATCTTCATCATCGACCAAGTAAAAGGTTACTTCGGATATGTCTTTTCTATTCATCTTATGCCATAAATAATTTACTCTCGGGTAGATTTCAAAAGGTAAAGACCTTGTTTTTGTATTTGTTGAGAATGTGAATAGCGTATTGCTTCGCTTTCCTGAAACGATCGAATCGCTCAACAAACTACATTTTAGGTAAAGATTATCGATGCTGTTACTGATATTAGGGAAATTTTTCCCGTAGGCAGTGCTCGTTAAAACTTTCGATTCGAATCCGAGTAAAATATTAAAATTTCCACTCGAACTGAAATCGATGCGATAATCGGTAGATAATTGAATAAATACCTTGTAAGTTGTAAGATCAAACAATACGTTAATTCCATATTCCTCCGTGTTGGGTATTTTTCCAATCGTTTTGTGGATAAAATCATTTATATCTTCGTAATCATAAACCCCTGATGGAAAAGTAATCGTTTCGTACGTTTGACCTTTATCTTTTGATATTTTTAGTTTGTTGTTATCATATTCGGGACGAATGTTATGCCAACTCGCAGTCATGCTAAGATGATCCAATGCCAAAAAACATTGTTTATTATCGTCCAATAACAGCTCAGGAGTAAACCTTACAGTAAAGTTTCCAGGTTTATTATTAGGATTTTGTTTTCTTGCATCAATAGATTTGAAAACTAGCGTTCTGTTAACTTCCATCTTTATTATACGTTCCGTATAATAAATACTTTTTTTATTTTTTAATTACGCTAAATATTTTTTATATAATTTCTGATGAGCTGTCTTATCTATCGATCCTATTCTTAACAGCTCATCGATTATCTGTGATAAATCATTTCTCAAAACAGGTGAATTATTACCAGCGGCCATCGAACCTATTATTATCTTCATTCTGTCTGCCAATTTGTTAGGATCATCATAATAAACTATACTTGAACCTACTACAGTAAACTGTGATTTACCAGATGATTTATGAGGAGGTAAATTACTCAACATATTTAGATAATTAAAAACTTTTACAGCGTTCATACTATATCTTGTTTTAGGATTGTATCTTTTTGTAAGTAAATTAATCAGAGATTTATCAACATCGGCTTGATAGACTATTTTTCCACCACGATAGACGTTCAATTTCAGTTCTTTCATTAATTTAGGCATGTCGATTAAGAGACCACCATATTGATTATTTTTTTGAATCTTATAAGCGTTTCGTCTTGGTTGTTTGTACTTGCGTACCCCTTCACCTTGTTTTTGTTTTGTATATTGCGGTAAAATTTTTACATTCTTAATCGTTGTTAAATATCTCTCTAATATATCTCTTGTTCTTTCATATATTTTCAGATCATAATCGAGTTGTTGTTTTTCTTCTTCTGTCTTTGGTTTTCTCCTTTTCAAACCACCTATCTTTATTCCGACACTTCTGTTTTCATCTTTGGCTTCATTATAAGTTTCAGTTAACTGTTGATCGCTCATTTTAAGTAGATCATTAGGTTCATGAAAAGTTTCTTTTAAAAATTCTAATTCGCTTTCTGTGAACATCTTATTCGGTTCGGCGGTTATTACTTTGGCCTTCGGTGGTGGTTCAGGTATTGCGGGTATTTCCGTTGGTGGTTGGTCACCACCGAAGGGTAGCTCTCTATTCAATGTTAAAATATCCTTATTGGTTTCAACTAAATCTTTGAAACCGCTGGTCAAAGCTAACTGATTTTCTTTTAATTGTTGAATGACTTTGTCCTGTTTTTCATCTGTTTTGCGTTGCTGTTCAATTAGTGGTTCTCTCAGAGTTTTAAAATAATCACTCATCGCAACATCGCGAACCTGTTCTTTATTTTTAACCTCATTCTTTACATCGGTAACCGCTTTAGCAATTTTAAAACCTTCAAATTCTAAATCTGCATATTTTTTGATCTTATCAAGATCCATAATTTATAATTTACATATAAGTTATTTAATTTATCTGTAAAATAAACATTTAAGTTATTTTTAAATATCTGTAAAATAAACATTTAAGTTATTTTTAAATATCTGTAAAATAAACACTTAAGTTTATTACCTAACGGTAACTGTAAAATAATCATTTAAGTTTAAATGTTTATTAAATAAAATGAAAATACCGAATTATGATGTGATAAAAAATAACGATAATAATCGTTCACTAAATGATTTTCTTAATGAAGATTTCCGTATGTTGATAACTGGTCAAACTCGATGTGGAAAAACAAACACCTTAATGCATATTCTTAGAAAGCCGCTCATTTATTATGATAAGATTTATCTATACTCACCAAATCAACATCAGGATAAAATTCAAGACTTGCAAAAATTAATGGAAAAAGCCAGTCAAAGAGTCGGATACGATATTTTAGAACTTTACGGAGAAGATGATATTATGGATACAACAGACTATCCGATCGATAATAGAAAAGTGGTGGTTTTTGATGATCTTATTAACGCTCCCCAAGCAGTTCAAAACAAAATCGCCAATCATTATACCGACGGTCGACATCATAAAATTTCCCCGATCTATCTATCTCAATCTTATTACGATGTTCCTCAGAAACTCCGACAGAACTGTTCCCACATGATTTTGTATCCACCGACGACTAAAAAACATTTAAATCTGATTGCGCAAGAAAACCTAATAGATCCGGTTCTTTTCGATAAACTCGGTCCATATGAATTCTTATTTTTAGACAAAGAAAAGAAAAGTGTTGCTAAGAACTTTGATGAGACTTTTTAAAAATTATATGTAATACTAATTAATAATAATTAACATACTTACGATGGGTATTTTTAATAATATTCAAAGATACAGTAATTTCGATGTGGGTGAATATATAAAAAATTTCAATCAGCAAGTACATGCTCATACCGGTTTGAAATTAGATGTCAATAACAATTACGATATTCAACAAAAACGTCTTGTAAATGTTGGCGAAGGAGTGGGAAATGATGATGCGATAACAAAACATCAGATGGACGTGCAACTACGTAGGAAACCAGATCGGACAGATGTTATTCTTGTTGATGGATCGACACATATGACTGGTGATTTAGATCTTCGAGGAAATAGATTGATTCTTCCCGGAGAGATCGACATGAACAGAAAACTAATCACAAATATGGATACGAACGAAGATGATGATCTATGCGCTGTCAATATGGTGACTCTGAAAAAATTTCATCCTAACGCTCCCGAACCTACACATGAGGTTGTGAAAAATATCGATCTAAAGCAACGTTTCAATGTTATCCATTCGAAACAACAATCATATGCTTTGCTAGGAGCAAATTATAACAATCTTGTCTCTTACAACGATGTCAAAAATATTTTTTTATCTCGCAAAGAGACGTTTCCGATGGAGACTAGTTTGGATATGGGTAATAATACGGTTTACAATGTAAAGGACCCGACGGTCGCTGACCAAGGAGCAAATAAAAGATATGTAGACACCGAGACAACTAAAAAGCTTTCTTTGACAGGTGGAACAATGACCGGTATTTTGGATATGAACAATATACACATCAACAATATAGCAACACCGACTCTTAATCATCAAGCTACACCAAAATCTTACGTCGATAGAAATCTTAGACTCAGGATAGGAAATGTGGTAGTTCATATGAACGAGGTAGAAGAAAAGCTCAAAAAATATGTTGACGAATCACATATCAGTGACTCATCAAATTTGAAAGATGAGTTCCGGTACATAATGGAAAATGTTGATGAAAGCTCTTCCGAGCATGATATAACCGTCACCGGTATAGTCGATCTGGTAGAGTCACCACATACACTAAACAGAAAAGTTTATGCGTTGCTATTACACAAGCATCCACTAAATAGCTACTCATCAAGAATCGGTTTTAATATGTATAAATTACCAAAGGGAGAATATACCGTTTGTATCGAATTTATCCCACCTACGATGAGCGGCGTCAGCGTCGATGTTCAATCGGCTTCTCTCAACATAATTAATCAACCGATGAAAAAATTTTCTAATTACAGTAGAAGCATTATCCATCTACATAAGTGGGAAATTTCACCACCGGAGTATATAAGGGTCGATCTAAAGTGTAGCGGTTCGCCAACATCAGCTTCGCAAGCTCAAGCTTACCTAATAATTTACGGAATAAAAGGAAACCACTCAGATGTACCGGCCAGTGTTTATGATTCTCCTTATATTTTGGAAGGTGGGAAAATGCTAATGCAGACTACACTCGATATGAATAATCATGCAATTATCAATTCACCAAGTCTCAACAGTTGTGGTGTATTTATCAACGGTCTTTACAAGAAAACTACGAACCAAACATTTGCTCTATTTTTAGGAGAGGAAGAAGAAGAAATGGTTCCGGAAAATTGTAAAATTGTAAAATGTTGTATTAAGATCCTCGATACGCTTGAAACATACCCTCCTATTTTTGTGTTGATAAACAATGTAATAGGGAGAGGAGAGGGTGGTAAGAAGCAGGTCTGTCACCTGGATAGAGATATTATTTTGACTGAGTGTGATACATTTCGGGTGAGAGTACAAAGTGATCAGGGTACTACCCCTGCAATCAATAAATGTTTGGTAAATCTTCTACTTGAACCGATCTCTTAAGTTTCTCATAAAAATTTATTATACGCTACGTATAATAAATTAGACGATCTTTCACACACTAGATTTAGCTAGATCTGTTCAAGCGCTTCTACAACCTCTCTAGCGATCTCTCGAGATTCCTTGAGCCATTGAGGAGATAAGATATGTTCATTTATAAAAGAGACAAGAAAGAAAACGCTTGCAATCATTTTATGTTTAAAATTTTATTATTATAATTTTAAAATATGAAACATAAGCGAGATATTTTCACGTTCAATCATATCGATACATCGATTGATGAGGAGAGACTGTTGGAGATTAAGGCTCTTTACAGATTTTACCATAAGAAGTGGTGGTGTTATAAAAAGACTTATAGACGGTTCAAGCGGATGAATCTATTCTGTAAACTGAGTAGTTCATTTCTTATCGCGAGCGGTACAATAGCAGGCGGAGTTACGTTAAACCCGGTTACGCTAGGAGTTATTGCTGGTGCGGGATTGTTATTGAAAACATACGCCGATTACAAGAATTATAATCGAAGGATTGAAATGAGTAAACACGCATATACAACGTATCAGAAAGTATTGATTGACTTACGTTCTTGTATGCGAGGAAAACATTTCGATCACGATTCTTTTGTGGACGAGATGAGATTAATCGATGATATGATTAGCGATCTTTGTACGCTTTCTAATGACAGGATTGAAGAGAAATATGAGAGAATTTTCACCTCACGGTGATAGCTTGAAATTTCTAACGTCTGAACACTATGAAGTCTTCGTGTAAAATGAATAACCGGAAATTCCATACATATTTCTTCGACGTAGTTACCAAAAAAATTTTTATTTAGTTTTTCGGTTGGTGGTAACTATGTCGAAGAAATATGTAGCTAATTTGCATGTATGTTAATTAGGTTATAACATCAAAAAATTGGACTTTCTGTACAGTGAACGTGCAGTGTTTCACGTGTAAAACCGCTTTCAACCGGTTATTTGATGACATCATCGGATGTTTTTTCACTGAACGTGACAACGTTTCAACGTTTCAACGTGAACACGTATTTCAAGTCGCGTTTCACGACTTGAAAATTATTAAAGTTTAATCTTCATCTTCGCTTTCGCTTTCTTCTATTGCTAACAACGATTCTCTCTGTTTTAGCGGTTTAACATATGCTTCGTGAACTTTCATCTGTATCGAAACGACGCTGTCACTGATGTAAATGCTTTCGATTAACAAAGCTAATTTGACTTTACAATATTGGTTAAGATAGTCGAGCGGATCAGGTTTCTCGTTTCCTTTCGCTGTGAATAGCGATAAAATCTTATCTGACTTTTCCGAATATATCAGTTTAGCATATAATACCGGTGCACTTGCATCATGTTTCACACAACTCCATTCAGTCTTGCCTTTCTTGAAATATAATAATGGACTTAATTTCTTCGCTGTTTCCGGACCATACGTGTCTTCTAATTGTTCAAGACAGATATCCTCGAGAAATGACAAACACTTATAAAACTCTTTTTCTTCTGCTGTCGGCTTATTCTCTTTACTCCATAAACAAACCGGAATAGAGTAACCGACTACCTCGTTAGTTACTTTATCCTTTCTTTCATTCACTCCAAAACTGAAGAGAAATGGTGATTCGATAACTAGCGGTCCTTTCTTGTTATTAGGATAATTGGTTTCAATCTTAATCCTTTGATATTCTGAATCGGTGTTTTTCACCGTGTATGTTACAGCTTCGTGGAAAGTAATATTTTCTTTGCAGAGATTTGAAAGACTTGTCAGTTGCATGTTTGTTATATAGTATATTTATTTCTTTAAGACAATTTTTTTTCAACTCGTGAAATGCGAGTTGAAATTATAATTACAGTTTTAATCTTCGCTTTCGCTTATATCAATTTCTTCAATATCATCATATTTCTCTAACCGCTGTTGTTTCTCTTTTCTACATTCCTTACATTTGGTTTTGATTTTACCATGATTACAGATAGCGCTTCCACCACATTCAACACAATATCGTTTGTTTTTATCATGCTTACAGATTCCCTTTCCTCCACATTCTTTGCAGTAATATTTGTTATTACCATGTAAACAGATACCATTTCCTCCACATTCTCTACAATAGTATTTGATGTTCCAATGAATGCAGATACCGTTTCCACCACATTCTTTACAAGTATACTCTTGTCTACCGTGTTCACAAATCCTTGCTCCTGAACACTCTTTACAATTGTATTTATTTCGCCCATGATAACATTGTAAAACTTTACGCTTTGGTGATTTCACAGGCTCTTGTCTTTCAACAGCATCTAACGCATCAATTAATTCTGCTTTCCGCATTAGATAATATCCCTTGATTTTCTTCTCTTTTGCTAAAAATTGCAATTCTTTGAGTGTGCTTTTCGAGCGCTTTTCCATTGCTTTTATTTAGTATATTTTATTTCTTTAATTCCATTTTCTATAAAAATTCCTCACTAACATTGCTTGAGTGGTATCTCTTTGAGGTGGTCTCTTTAGGTAGTGGTGATTTTTCTCTTCCATGGAACTCGTCAGTGTTGCTTGAGTGGTATCTCTTTGGGATAGTCTCTGTTCACACGTTCGTATGTGTGCCTCTTTACTTCCTCAAAAAATGTGAAATAACATCATCCTCTTTAAATGTAAATGTATGGTAATAGCGGAGCTCTGCGGGCCGAAGGCCCGCGCGGAGCGCCATACTCATAGAACCCATGCCGTCATTTTTCATGGTCATGACCAGCGGAATGTTTCACGGGCGCGTGTCCGTCCGCCGCCCTCCCCCGGCCCGCCGTGTTGGGCATTTTGAAACGAAAGCGAGGCTTTGATTTTCGCGCCTTCGCGCAGCTACATGGCGAATGTCACGTCAGCTCGGTAAACACGTTAGTTGGAGCTGTGTTTAGCGGAGAAAACTGAGAAAACCGTTTAAAAGTCGTTATTTCCCTGCATTTTCGCGGTTTGCTACTTAAGACAGGTTTCACAATTTCTCGAACAGTGGTCAAGACCGCATTTGAGGCTGTGTGACTCTGCAAATCAAGCGTTTTTGGAGGAATATAGAGCTAAGTGTTTTTTATATTACGGAATCCAGTACCACAGGAGCGGAGAAAACGGACACTAAAACTCTCGAACGTTATGAATATGACGGCGAACAACCTTTGCCGGAGAGGAGAAACACTGGACATCGGACAAACAAACATAAGCAGAAAAGCAAGTAACGTCTAAATGTGATTTGCAAAAATTGTTTAGTTTAATAATAAGACTTAAGCTTAAGCTTAAGTTAAATGTGTTAATTTTACCAGAAGAATTTTCTCCAAGTTTTTGCATTCAGAGCTAAATTTACAACTTTGAATATCCGTGGTTTTGGCAATGAAGCGAAACAACGCTCTGTTTTTGATTTTGCGAAAAATTCCCGTTCTGATTTTATTTGTTTACAAGAACCTTTAGCGACAAGACAAAATGCGATAAATTCTCTGACAGCTAAATGAAATGGCGCGGTAAAAGTTTCTGGTCGCCCGCTCTTGGTAAACAAGGCGGCGTTGCCATTCTTGTCGCTGAAAATACTGATTTCAAATGTTTACAATGGAAAAAAGATTCTTCTGGTAGAATTTTTAGTGTTTTAACTGAACTCGACGACACGAAAATTAATTTGGTTTTATACTTATGCACCCACGAATCCAAGTGAACGTACTTTTATGACACAATTCATGAATATTTTTTCCGAACTCTTTTAAAATTATTGCTGGCGATTTTAACTGCATTGAAAACGTTTCTGATAAGCTTGGAGGAAATCCTACAATTTCCATGGATTTGAAAGATCTGCACAGTGTTCTCTGGCGCAAAAAAACACGGCCGACTGAAAAATACAATGCACATGGTAATAATGCGGATAAAACTATCGGTACACGTTTGGATAATTTTTTTATTGCTCAGGACTTGTATGATTCCTTTTTAAAATGTGAAATTTTGCCTTGTGTTTTTTCCGATCATGATTCTGTTGATTTAAGCCGCAATTTGCATAATGCATTTTCCCGTGGACCAGGACTTTGGAGGCTAAATTTAGAATTTGATATTTGCGATATGATCTCAGAAATTATTAAGAAACATGCATTGTACTGGAAAGCATTTACTTCCATTCAAGCTTTGTAGGATTTTCTTAAAGAATCTATAAAATTAGTTGCTATAGATTTTGGTCGAAGTAAACAACGCATATTAAGTTAAATCGCGATATTAAAAGGCCACGCAACTATAAATTCTTTGATCGAAGCTAAACGGGCTCTTATTGAAGGAGATAGCTCAGCGAAAACTACCATAGAAACGCTTGAAAGGGAAATTCGGGCCATTAATTTATCCCAAATGAGAGGAAGCCAAATTCGTAGCAGAGTCAAATGGCTTGAAGAAGGTGAAAAACTTACCAAATTCACGTGCTCAGAAAAATACTGTTCAATCTATTTATAACTCCGCCGGTGTTGAAGTCTTTTCACAAGATTCCGGCCCATTTCGATTTTTTCCCTAATTTGTACTTGCAAGAACCTGTTAATTTAACAGTCCAAACCGAATTTTTGAACAAACTTGTAAACAGATTAAGTGAGAGCGAAATTTTATCCTGCGAAGGATTTTTATCTTTGGCTGAAATTACCCACGCAATGCGTGGACTTTCTTCAGGGAAAACCCCCGGTTCAGACGGATTACCTCAACAATTTTTCGCTAAATTCTGGGATCTTTTAGGCCCTATTCTGTTCGAAATTATAAATTTAGTTTGGAAAATAATTCTCTCAGTGATTCAATCCAAGGAAGCGTGACTAGATTACTTTACAAGAAAGATGATAAGAAAAACCTCAAACAATGGTGACCCCGCCATTTCGCTACTCAATGTTGATTACAAAATTTGTTCAAAAGCTCTTACAAACAGACTTTCAAAATTGTTACCCTCGATTATTTCAAGAAGATCAAACTTGTTCCGTCCCAGGTAGGACGATTTTTGAGAATTTATTTCTCTTGCGTGACACTCTAAAATATTATATAAATATTACCAATGAAACTGGTATCTTGCTGAATATTGATCAAGAGAAAGCCTTTGACAATTGACATGGTAGAAAAACATTGGAAAACTTTTTACCAATGTTTTAAGTCGTTTTGGATTTGGCCCTAATTTCCTGCGGTGGATTTCTACATTATACTGTCAAGCAAATATGAAAATTTTAGTTAATGTGTTTTTGACCAAAGAAATTCCACTCGAGTGGGGGGTGAGGCAGGGAGATCCCCGGTCTCCACTTTTGTACATTTTATGCGCAGAAGTTTTGGCGACCAGTATAAGAAAGGATGATACTATTGAAGGTTTTCTCATTCCAGAAGCCTGAGGAAAGCGTTTTAAAATTCGCCAATAAGCGGATGACTCCACATGTTTTGTAAAGGACATTTTTTTCTTTAGACAAATTGTTTACCTTTATACTTCACAAATACGAGACAGGTACAGGGACTAAATTAAACGTGGCAAAGAGTACAGAAGCCATGAGGTGCTCACGTCCGGACACTCCTTATGGCCTCCTTACCACGCCTTTCCAAGCTAGTAGATTAAAATTTGAACCTGTGAAAGGTTGTGGGGTGTTTTCACTACCACCCTATCGGCACTACTCATTAGTAGGTTTTTAGTTAATGTTAAGACTATTTTCTTTTTCATTAAGACCATACTTTATGGTATATGGGTTTTCGAAATAAAGCAACTTAAATTTTCACAATGGCACCGAGAACTCTTGGGACACTGTAAGGGACATAAGGAATAACATCACAACACAGTTGCAAATTGCCCCCCGGGGGGGGAGGGGGGGGGGCTGGGACTCTGAGACCCTTAACCTATACTAGACCATTTTAGCTGCATTTTGCAACCCTATGCTAGAATAAACACCGAAAAATCCTACCCTATCCTAGACCTTTTCTAGACTCACTATTTTGCAGAAACTTGTTCACTATCACAGTCTAAGATAAAAATGTCGTACAGCACACCTTACCAATTTTTCCATTTGCCAGTAAACCTCGTCTAGACTACTTTTGTGGACAATGATACCCTATTCTAGACCAAAAATTTCGGATTACTATACCCTATCCCATACTAAACTGCTTGAAAACCATACCCTTGACAGCGGCACATACCTATATAGCTCATATATGGGAGTACCCCCTCCCCCCGGGCAAATTGATTTCTCCCGAATGACCAAATAGAAATTTTCTGCTTTGTGGTGTCATCCGAATATTTGTGAAATACAACAGTCAAAGCTTGTGACTCTATAAATAATTTAGCTACTGGCAACTCATCATTCAATACCAGAAATGACTAAAGTAATCATGTGCAAACCAGAAAGGACTTTCAAGTGGACCAAACGACCGGAAATGAACTTTATAAATAATCCTTTATGGACTATAGACTTTCAAGTGACTCATGTAAACCGGAACTGACCTTGTATTATTGTAACCGGAAATGACTAGATTTATAACGGAGGATGCCTTGTAACCGGAAATGACTAGCCTCTCAGGATAATATTCTAAACTTTAGGGATTTGTTATTGATGAATAAAACATTTTAAAAGGAAAAAAACACTTTTGTTGTGTTTAGCGGAGAAAACGGTTTGCAAAATCGTTTTCCCCTGCTTTTTTTCGCGGTTTGCTACTCAAGAGAGGTTTCACATTTCAGAAACAGTGAGCTTTTGTGGAATTTGTGCAGTCTAAATGCACTGTGCAGACGGTAGCGTAATAAGCTTACTGTTTTTGAGAATTGCTAAAATTGAAAAATAGCCTGGTCGTCAATCTTAATTCTAATTATTCTTGTGCTTCCGACCTTTCACCTTGTTAAGCTTGTCATCATCGTTTCTGTTCAGAGAGCTCCGCTGTTAGGCTAAGCCTATCTATATATATTATTATGTTACATTGTTTTTTCTCGTAAAATAATATAAAGTCTTGTTAAGCGATAACTCGGGATCGCTTGTTTGTTTGAATAAGGTTGAAACCGGATTAGATACACTTCCATATGGTTATACCAAATTATTGCGTTTTATTGATCTGGAAAGTGGCTCGTGAGGATGTTTTTTTGGAAGTGGGCTCGTGAGGGATGTGTGGTTTTTTGGAAAGTGAGCCAGAATTTTTTCAAAAATACTGATGTACGGGGAAAGATGGTTACCCACTGGGTTTTTACCGAGGAAAATTTCCAAAATACACTAAATTAACGACAATTTTGGAAATTTAACGAGGATTTTTTGAAAAAATCTTGAAAAATTTAACGAGGAAATGAAACGGATAAAATTCGATACTTTTATGAGTGATGTAAAGTGAGTTATGGTGCCTCTTATTACTACTGGGGTCAATCGTTTCGACAAGATTTCAAAACAACACGACATGGATTATGCCACAGCCAAGAATTTGAGGGACAAACATGCTGCGGACCGCAAGATGATCAAAAATATAACAAACCTCCCAGGGAAAAAAGACCAAAACGGAAAAATTGTGAAAAGAATCATGCAAGCCAAGACCAAGTTAAAATTGTAATGGATGAACTTCTAAGACTCTAGACATGTATATTTTGGTTATGTAATTCAAGTTAAAAAATTGTAATGTCACTTTAAAATAAAAAAAAAACTTGTTTGCTGGATACCCGCCTGATTCAACACGCAAATCATCTCATAAACGGAAGACGAGAACACCCATGGTGGCCAGGTTACGGAGCAGGAAACGATGGGAACATTATTTGGGAATGCAAGGGGAAGACAGTAGCAAGGCTCGAAAAAATGTTGGTCTTCTACTACTACTGACCCTGATGCTTGACATGCCTTCCATCCCGAGTGATAATTGTTAATTTTTATTAATTTATTTATTATTTTGGAACGCGTTGTATGTATAGTTTTTACTTGTTTTATTAGGCTTAAGGTCAAGTAAAACCTCTTTTTTGAAACAAAAGGACATGCTCAATTAACAAAACCCTTTTGAGTGACTCAACTATATAAATAAGCAAGGCGATGTGTCTGTGCTCATTTTACAGCAAGTCAACATCGAGTAACCATCGTGGATCAATATGCATTCTTGTCAATTCTGTGAAAGAGTATTTAGCCGAAAATACAACACGAGAAACAATGTTGTAATAAGATAGAGATAGGCACGAGAAACAATGTTGTAATAAACGTTCAGAGCAACAACAAGAAGAGATGACCAACCAGTATGGAATGGGAGAGAATTCTCCAGATACTTGTTATGATGAAAACCCATTTGAGGAATGTGAAAAGGCAATAAGTCGCAAGGAGAAAGAAGAAGAAGAAGAAGAAGAAGAGAAAGATGGTGACGATTCTGATGATGATGATGATGACGATGACGAAGACGAAGACGAAAACGAAGACCAGAAAAGCATAGCTAGTGACGCCGAAAATGATGATACTGATGCTTGGGATAAGTTACGTGAGGAAGTTATTAAGAGCCAATGTCTGTAAATATCGAGAATGCCGCGTCACTCGTGAAATTTCGAATTTCTTTATATTTTGCCCAAATAACCTCTATAGTAAGTAATTTTCGAAAATAATACTCAAAGGTTGAGAAGCGCTTTAGTTTTAACGAAATCGAGGAAAGTTTGAAAAACGCTATTTTGGCGTTAAATCCATGCCGAAAATAGAGCGAAATTATGCATTTTCTTCTCGCTCGTACAGACAAACGCGATAACATCTATCGATGTACTTTGGCTGATTCATAACACATCTCTTGATCGTTCTAAAACACCTAATAAATTTGGGGAAAATGCTATTATGATAATAATTTTGGCCTTTACAAATTCCCTACTTGTATCGCTAGAGCAAGAGGGCGAATTTTAGGCAAACTTTTAATTTTTTTGAATTTTTAATGAGATCCACCATTATGAATATTTTACTCGATTCCTCCATTTTGAATGAACAATGAGATCCGCCATTTTGCATATTTTACTCAATTCCACCATTTTGAATAAACAATGAGATCCACCATTTTTAATTAGGGTTATTAGGACATGCGCAGTTGTAATCGTTAGGGTTATTATGCTAATAGGGTTAGGGTTATTAGGACATGCGCAGTTGTAATCGTTAGGGTTATTATGCTAATGACTTAGGGTTAGACACAATAGACCTAGGGTTAAAACAATAGACCTAGGGTTAGACACAATAGACCTATTGTTCTCCAAACATTAGACCGATTAAAAACGATTAAAACCTATTGTTCTCTAAACAAAAAGATCATTTGTTTCAATTGTTTTCTATTGTTAAAGGTGTGAAAAATGGTATGAAACTAGCCCATACCACTACTAAAACTGTCAATGAGTTTTGATGGATGCGTCTGAATGAATTGAGCCCAATTCTTCTCAAGTGCCCACATGCTCGTTTCCAACTAAAATTAGGTGTGCTCTCTTGGTGTATTATTATTATTTTGTTAATAATAGCATGGCTTTGACCAAAACAGGTTAGCTTAAAATAGAAAGAAAAAGACAGGTGTTGAAAGCAAAAAAAATGTAACTAAAGCGGCAAATAATGGCTAAAAACTGCAAGGGGGACCTCAAAGTTCCCTAAGAAAAGCAATTTGGATTTCATGACCGCCTGTCACGAAATTATATTTTGATGAACTGTTGTCCGTCTGCGTCCTACTCCTGCAGTTTTTACCCAAACTACTTGATTTGTTTTGCTCTGTAAAAGCCTTTTATCCAATTTAGTCGTATAATTGGTGACATTTAATATTTAAACGTAACAGAAATTAGAAAAGAGCGAAATTTCTATATTTTCGCGGGACACTATCCCTTGAACCTTTAGCCGTCAAATAGCCTATATTAATAAACCCGCCTGAACCGATAACGACGGACGAAGCGTTAATTGTTTTACAAATGGCGCAAATTTCAATGTCAACCGATAGATAACACTTAAAATTTTTACCCTCAACCATCAATGGTAGCCCTAGATAAACTTACTGACCGTCAAGATCCGATGGATTGAAATTTAACCCTCATCATGAAGTTTTGGACCATCCGACCGCCAAAACGAACGAAATTTTGGCCGCGAAGTTGTAGTCGCTCTATCTCGTGGGATGATACGTTACGCTTTGTGGGATCTTAGGCATTAATCGAAATCCTCGGTATATTTCTTTGTGTTTAGATTCCGCGAATTTGGTCAGTCATTTCTATTTTAAATCCTCAGGTTGTTTCCCGGAAATCAAAATCACGTGACCTGGAACGTCAAATTATTTACGATGGCCTTCTTTCCTTTTCTATTTTCGAATTGCCCATAATACACTTTGTTTGTCCCCCAAATTTTGCATAAACTATTGTTTGTAAATGCTCTTGGAAGGACTGCATATTCCCAAGAGCATTTCAAAAAAATAGTTTATGCAAAATTTGGGGGAC
>JAJGOT010001055.1:72500-89831 GCA_022457155.1 Cladopsammia gracilis
TAAACGGAGTAACTGGTTAGCTTTCAGTTGAGGTTGGGGTTAGCAGTTTATATAGTTAAATTTAGGCCTAAACAACCCGAGAAGCTAGGTGATACTGTGGTACGGTAGGGTATGTGAGTCTAAGCCTAGCTGAGGTCACAGGTTCAATCCTGAGTGGGGATTTTAGATTTTCTTTTTTACACTTAAAAATTTATTGAAAATAAAATTCTAAGTGTCGACATTACGTTATCTAATTCTCAATAAGTGTCCTCCTTCTGGTCAGTGTTTAGCGGAGAAGTAAAGTCGTTATTTCCCCTCAATTTTTTCGCGGTTTGCTACTCAAGACAGGGATACTAATTAAGGAATACTCAGAAGCCGCTTTAGTGGAAAAAAGAAGAGCTTTCTGGGATAAAATCCTGCTTGGAGGAACTTCATATGTTTTTCAATGAGGGGAGATCTTTGTTTTTATTACGGATTTCAAAGAAGCGGAGATTTAAAGAATTAACAAGCAAGCGAGGGACTCAAAGGTAAAACAGATTACATTTTTCGATCGATGGGAATTTATGTTGATATCAATCTGTGATTGCCTTTTTTGTGTTATTGTTAGTTTTGGAGAATTGATTTTAAAGCGTGCTTAAATTCAGTTGCATCGATTTCTTGAATTTCATCGACGGCGGCTCGAACTCGATGCACTATAAATAGTACGCGTTTTTCTTTTAAACATAAACTAATAGAGATTTAAGTAAATTTTTTCGAAAGAAGATTGTGTTGTACATTTTTATATGTTTGTTCATTCATTACATAGATTGAAAAGCGATTGATTTTATGTAAACAAAACAAGACTTGGGTTTTATAGTTCCATTTTCACTCGCGTCGCCTTATGCAAATATATTTGTATATTTTTGCAATTTGATTTCCAAATCAGTTTCTCGAGCAATTTTTGACAAGCAACAAGTGTATTTTATTAGGAAAGTAGTCGTACTAGTTATTCTAGACGGAGGTAAAGTTGTTTTTGTGAACTTTAGTACGGTGTAAATGTACTGTGCAGACGGTCGCGTAATACTGTTTTTGAGAATTGCTAAAATTGAAAAAAAGCGCGGTCGTCAATCTTAATTCTTGTGCTTCCGACCTTTCACCTTAGTTAAGCTTGTCCAGAGTGCTACGCTGTTAGGCTCAGCCTATCTATATACTATATCTTAGATGCATTACTATAATCATCGATAATATATATATACATATATATATATATATATATATATATATATATATATATATATATATAGACGGTTTTGAAGGTGCTGCCTGAGCCAACGAAAGATGTCATACCAAAAGGATCACAAAAATGGATTCACAGTCCGGTTTCGGTGGATATGATAAAAAACTAGTTAAAAAGACCGAAAATGGACAACGTTTGATATAAAAAATATAAACATTTAGTTTAAAAACGTTTCGGTCTCTCGACCTTCATCAGTTATCTGCTGAAGGTCGAGAGACCGAAACGTTTTTAAACTAAATTTTTATATTTTTTATATCAAAAGTTGTCCATTTTCGGTCTTTTAGTAATTAGTAATTTTTATAATTACTAATTACTAATTACTTTTCTTTTATATTTTATTATAGTAATGCATCTTCATCTTGTGACTGCGCGTCTTCCACTTTTCGTTATGAGCCTCACGGCCATGTTATTACCGGAGATCTACGCATTGTTAAGAATGGAAAACTTAGACGTCTACTGGAGAAAGGTCCGAAGTATAGGGAGCAGAATACCGTCGAATGGAACCTAAACAAGAAGATATTGACGAAGGCTATAGATAATTACACCAAGAACTGGAGTAAACGTGAAGGTTGCCATGTGTCAGCACTGGAGGAATGGTCGGAGACAGTAAAGCTGATCATCCGGAATAAAATCAACAACCTACAGCGTCGTAATTTTAGACCCTGTCACAAACCCTTAGAAGACAGACATGTCATGGCACACTTGAAGAAACTACAAGAAAAGTACGTACTAGTGCCTGCGGATAAAACTGGCGGTAACATCATTTTTGTTTGCAAGTATTACTACATACATACCCTGACGGAAGAACTTGGCATTAATTCCGGTAGTCCGAAGGAGTCATGTACAATATTTCCAATGAATAATAATTATAGTGACTGATAGCCACTGCTCTCTAATATTTTAGTAATTATAATAATAATTATTATTGGTGGATCTGAAGACACTAGTACCCCTTTTTGTCATTAGGAATCTTTGTTGTTTCTTAGCGGACATCCACTATACAAGGCACTAGCTATCTTGTTGCATTGGTATGCTATTTTTACAGTGAAACTATGAAAACTGTAAATAGTTATTTGTTGAAAAGAAAACCAGTCAGGTGGGAGATGAATAAACTGCAAGCTCTGAAGATAATAATTCTGTTTTTTTTTTTTCGTGTGGCTCAACCAGGGGTTTGATTGGTCGCGGCAAAATACCCAGAAATGTTGTACATGTAGGTGTTCAAGTTTTCATAGTTTCACTTTTACAGGAATCACTTTCCCTTAGGCACCTACAAATATATCACTGTTAAGAGCGGCCGTCCGTAAATATCGCCTGGAGGTGTGCAAAATGAAAAAAAACGAAAATCCCCAAAGTTTGTCAGAATATAGGTCTAGGTAAACTCTTTCTAGAAAAATAACTTTCAGTTCGATTAGATTTTTATTTTACGCGAACGGCAACAAAGTCGGTTCGGCGACTCTCGCATCGATTTTACGGGCTCCACACCACGCATTACTTAAATATTGCCTAAAAATTCAAAATGGAATTAACTCCATCAGTTAGTACCTAACTAAGAAAAGCACGCATTCACCAATAGTTTAAATGTTAAATTGTTTAATTCGACCGTTTACTTAATATTTTTGAGATTTTTAATAATTTTACTTATTTTAACGATTTTCGCGAGTCAAAAAAATGGCAAAATCGAGAGGCCAAAATCACAACTTGGTACATGGCTTGGTGCCATATCAGTCATACCCAGAGAAAGAGCAATGTTTCTTCCTCAAATAAATGCAATAAAATTTTTGGGCAATCGAAAATACGAAATTTTTGAGCGCCAAACAAAGGTGACACAAAGGTCAAAACACGCCATTCTTGTAACGGCCTTCGAAAGCGTTAAATCGACAATAAGCTCGTTTAAAATATATAACAGCCCAACATTCCCCCCAAAATTACCAATATCGCTAATATCAGTTTGCTTTTGAGTAATTGTGTCTTTTTTGGCGTTTATTTTGTTTAGAATCGATAGTAAACGTTAATTTTGCGACGGACAAAGTTCAAGTTGTATTTACTGCAAACGGCCGACAAGACGATCTCAACATCATCAACATTACATTTATACTTTCATAAGACGATAACTCCTGCTACAATAATCGACATAATTATGCCATTTCTTATTTATATTTCGACCAAGTATCACTGATTCTACTTAGGTACATACCAAATTGTGAGCGAAAAACATACAAACTGTCTTCCCATGGCGTACTTGCAACTGTTCCAAAAGAAAAGATTGCGTGACAAGCGCCCAGCTCGCCGAAAAACAGGAAATACATGCAGTGCAACAGGAAGCTCGCTCATATAAGCATATTGATAAATGTTATCTTTCTGTCTTGATTGGTTTAGAAGTCCTAAAAACGAATAAGCGGGTTTTTTTCGTGAACGATTATTGCGACAAATTGAAAATTTTTAGATCAAAGTAACCGCATATTGAGCGCAACATAGCGATGCGGAGCCTGTTCAGTTTACTTGTTGCATACATATCACATAGATTGTATGAATCATAAGTGATTGGATGAACAAGCTGGTATTCTTGGATGATGCGGGTACGAGCAGTAGAGTACGCAGCTTTTTTATGCCACAGCTTGAGAATCACACTCAACAGCATCTTCCGGGACCGCCTTGGCGTAACTTTGCGGCAGCTCTTGAAATGTAAGACATGATTTGCTGATTGATTGGTGAGGAATTCCTCTGTTGTAAATCTCCGGCTGTCATCTTCATTCTTTGCATGGCGCATGTCCTTCGCTACCTGTCGCGGGTCTGCTTTATTTCAATTTTCCTCTCCTATTTTAATTGTGTCGTCCAGATAGATGGTCTACTTCGAGCTATTAAAATCGGGCAGTTTAGTGGCTGTTCATAGTCCCCAACTCTGTGGCAGCACCTGTCCGCTTTGCTCTGCAACCACTGTTCCGACAATGGCTGTGTGCTCGCCCATTCCTCAACATGTTCAAGTTTTTTAGCGTAGATCACCTCTGCTTTGTCCAGAAGGAGTGCTTTTCCCCAGGAGTGCTCGTCGGAATTTTCGAAAAACACTCTAAAAGGCACCAGACTCTCGTTTGATGGACGTGGCTCAAATGCATTTTTACCCCTAAGAGGTACCAATTCTAAAACAACACATGTCATATTCTGGGCTCAATACTCTAAAAGGTAAGTGGATTTTTACCCTTAATAGGAACCAATTCTGCCATGTTTTTCGGCTCAATACCCTAAAAGGTACCGTGAAAATTCTAACGGTGATCATTTTAGATTTAAGCACCCTATGTGGTACTAATCTACCAATTTTGACCCCTTATGTACGACAAATAGAACAAATGCACCAAAGCCGGATACAAAAACCCCTATAAAAACCAGTACGTGGAGAAAACAGGGAACGTGTTCCTCCGGCCAAGGCAGTGGTGCCACCCTTGTGGTTTTAGGGTATCCTTATTTAAAAACGTGCTTTACACTAATAAATAAAGGTTAGGAAAGTACTAGGGAGCTTTGGGGGAAAATTACCAGTACTGGTACTTGTACATGAAGATCTGAGTAACGACTTTATACGTATTTTTTTTTTTTACATTTTTATGCACTTGTGGGAACCTATTGAAATTTATGTATTACAAAAAAGAGTGGTGAACTGCTTGCGTTTTGCTAAATTATTATAAGCCTCCCCCCCCCCCCCCCCCCCCTCCTAAAACACGCTTAAAATCAATAAGCTCCTGGGGCGTTGTAGAGGATTTACGGTCTCTCATCTCATTTTCATTAGTTTTAAGAGTCCCAATTTTCGGCTTTGAGGCTAGTTCTAGAAATCTATGTGGCCATAACACATGCACAGTAAACCACACAAACGGAGGATGGTAAACCTGTGGTATGAGTCCCACACCCACTTCTTTACAGAGAACTGCAAGATTCATTTTTATTTTAAATAAAACCATACCAACCTTAATTTAGACACTTAATATATTCTAATAAAGTACGATGTAAACCCAAAGGCAATTCAACAGCCCCGTCCTTCGGTTGTGGGGGATGGATGTTGCGGTTGCACCATGCAATTTGTTGCAATAATCGTTCACGAAAAAAAAAACCCGCTTATTCGTTTTTAGGACTTCTAAACCAATCAAGACAGAAAGATAACATTTATCAAAGGTAGAGTATAAATATGCTTATATGAGCGAGCTTCCTGTTGCACTGCATGCATTTCCTGTTTTTCGGCGAGCTGGGCGCTTGTCACGCAATCTTTTCGTTTGGAACAGTTGCAAGCACGCCATGGGAAGACTTTGTATGTTTTTCGCTCACAATTTGGTATGTACCTAAGTAGAATCAGTGATACTTGGTCGAAATATAAATAAGAAATGGCATAATTATGTCGATTATTGTAGCAGGAGTTATCGTCTTTTGAAAGTATAAATGTAATGTTGATGATGTTGAGATCGTCTTGTCGGCCGTTTGCAGTAAATACAACTTGAACTTTGTCCGTCGCAAAATTAACGTTTACTATTGATTCTAAACAAAATAAACGTCAAAAAAGACACAATTACTCAAAAGCAAACTGATATTAGCGATATTGGTAATTTTGGGGGGAATGTTGGGCTGTTATATATTTTAAACGAGCTTATTGTCGATTTAATGCTTTCGAAGGCCGTTACAAGAATGGCGTGTTTTGACCTTTGTGTCACCTTTGTTTGGCGCTCAAAAATTTCGTATTTTCGATTGCCCAAAAATTTTATTGCATTTATTTGAGGAAGAAACATTGCTCTTTCTCTGGGTATGACTCATATGGCACCAAGCCATGTACCAAGTTGTGATTTTGGCCTCTCGATTTTGCCATTTTTTTGACTCGCGAAAATCGTTAAAATAAGTAAAATTATTAAAAGCCTCAAAAATATTAAGTAAACGGTCGAATTAAACAATTTAACATTTAAACTATTGGTGAATGCGTGCTTTTCTTAGTTAGGTACTAACTGATGGAGTTAATTCCATTTTGAATTTTTAGGCAATATTTAAGTAATGCGTGGTGTTGAGCCCGTAAAATCGATGCGAGAACCGCCGAACCGACTTTGTCGCCGTTCGCGTAAAATAAAAATCTAATCGAACTGAAAGTTATTTTTTCTAGAAAGAGTTTACCTAGACCTATATTCTGACAAACTTTGGGGATTTTCGTTTTTTTCATTTTGCACACCTCCAGGCGATATTTACGGACGGCCGCTCTTAAGTCCAAAGGAGGTGGGCTCTTCTGAGGATTTCATGGTGAATGTTTGTCTCCTAGGATTGTTTATCTCATGTAACAAGGTACTTGCCTGACATCAAAATATGCTTGTCTCAAACAACTTGAAGGAACTTTTCATGAGCCTTGCTGGGGGACAAACAATGGGTCACATGTGCAAGCCCCACCCAACCTCTGAAAAATTGAATAATAAAATTTAAAAAGCTGATATTTACAGATGATTAAAAAGAACAAATAACTATAATATATCATATAATATATATATATATATATATATATATATATATATATATATATATATATATATATATATATATATAATGGTCCAAAATATTTCGAGGAAACCCCAGAGTCGCCTCTCAGAGTGGCCTCTGTTCAGTGCATTATGGCATGTTAAATCACGGTAAATTTTACCATAAATGCAATTGTGTGCAGTCATTTGTCACTTAACAGGTTATGAATGAAATGCTGAATTTTAATATATATAGATAGGCTGAACCTAACAGCGTAGCACTTTGAACAAGCTTATAAACTAAGGTGAAACTTAACTAAAACACAAGAATTAAGATTGACGACCGGGATATTTTTCAATTTTTAGCAATTCTCAAAAACAGTAAGGTTATTACCCGACCGTCTGCACAGTACATTTAGACCGTACAAAAGTTCACAAAACAACTTTTTCTCTGTCTAGAATACCTATTACGACTATTTCCCGAATAAAATACAGTTGTTGCTTGTCAAAAAATGCCAGAGAAACTGATTTGGAAATCAAAAATGCAAAAATACACAAATATATATTGCATAAGGCGACGCGAGTATAAAATCTAAGTCTTGTTTTGTTTACATAAATCGCTTTTCAATCTATGTAATGAATGAACAAATGAACAAATCTCCATTAGTTTTTGTTTAAAAGCAAAACGCGTACATTTATATAGCGCATCGAGGCCGAGCCGTGTCTTCGATGAAATTCAGGAAATTAATACAACGGAATTAAGCTACACGTTTATAAACAATTCTCCAAAACTAACGAGAACGCAAATCACAGATCACAGATTGATATCAAGATAAATTTCCATGGAAAAATGTAATTTGTTTTACCTTTAAGTCCCTCGCTTGCTTGAAAATTCTTTCAATCTCCGCGTTGGTTCTGAAATCCGTAATAAAAACAAACATCTCCCGCAACGATATAAACGTATGAAGGTCCTCGAAGCAAGATTTTATCCCTTAAAGATCTTCTTTTTTCACTAAAGCGGCTTCTGAGTATCCCTTATTTAGTATCCCTGTCTTGAGTAGCAAACTGCGAAAAAATGCAGGGAAATAACGACTTTACTGCTCCACTAAACACTGCGAAAGATCCAACTTTTAAAGTGTTTATACCGAGCTGACGACTGTGTAGCCGCGCGTGTGGCGTCATACGCGCATATTTTGCGACGTCATACGCGCCCGCGAATTAGCCGTGCCCAACGGACACACATGTCACGGAGGCGCGCCCGCGAAACATTCCGCTAGCCATGACCATGAAAAATGACGGCATAGGTTCTATGAGTATGGTGCTGCGCATCCGGGCCTTCGGCCCGGCAAGTGCTCCGCTATGAAACAAAAACAGACAACAGCTAATTACAATGGTCATGTGCTGTTTAATCGCCTTGATAATGTGGTGGCTGCATTTGACAATTCATGTAACTTTACCATTGTATGATTTTAATACTTTCCTGAAACTAATAATTCTGCAGCAATGTTTCCATCTTTTACACTTTTATGGATTAGTGTAGTGAGATGATCACTACATAAAAAACAGCTCTTGTCAGTAGGATCAGCTTTATGTAATCCACAATGACAATAGTTACTGTCATTAAAAACGTTTTGAAATGTTTTGAAATGTTTCTCCACATCTACGCTGTAGTGTCGGAGGTGAGACAGTGTTTCTTGGTGGACGTACGCGTGTCACTGTTTAAAAACAGAGAGTAATGATTATACTCTGTTATTTTTCATAGTTTATAATTTTATATTAGCAGATAAATGTCGTACACTTAAGTGAATGGCCTCCTTCAGGAAGTGACTGTCATACATTAAAAATAGTACATATGCCCCAGTTATTCTCTCCTCCTCTTCAAACTACAAGAAATTACCCAGTAAAGTACCCTGCTACCCCCCCCCCCCCAGCCCCGCCCCCTGCCTGTAACTATTAATTTAAACAAATGTTCTCATACAAAAATGATAGAATCGTTTATCTTTATTTCACCTTCTGGGGTCAACTTTCTTTTCTTGACTCTCAGCCGACAGACCTTCTCCAAGTTCTTTTTTTCTGAAAAATATTATATTCAGCTGTATATTAGCTTGCACCTTAAACCAGAAAAGAGGTTAAGTCATGCTGGGGCCAACCCTCCCGTGTTTCATGTTTCATTAGATGCATACAATATTCGATGACGACTGTTTGTTAGGTAGAGCAGGAGCTCAGGTGGGCCACAAGGTCCCAAGGGAAAAACCCTCGCAACAACAGAGTGAGGTTGTGATTTCTAAGGATAAGGCCTATGAAGCTCAAGTTTAACAAGTCCTCTGAACTTCTTACATTATCATTTCATCATGGATATGTGGACTGCAGTGGTCTTCCTCAGCAATATGAAATAATTTGCTATTCATTGCAGTAATTACTGGTACATGTTACTTATCCATGTTTATTGACTGTTGATAAATATCGCCTGTTATAAATAATTGCAGCATGTTGCTTTTAAAATCTGTTTTCATCAGATTTTTGTATTTCCATTGTTTAATGGGAGGTTTCAACAGGAGATGCAATTATGACCAGGCTGATTATCACCGCAGTTTATGCCACGCATTATCTTATTGATGGTTTGCAATCACGTGACCTTCAGTCCTGTGGGACTCAAATGACAAAGGCCATGGCGGCCATGTTGGTGCCAGAACAAAAGAAGTTCATCAAAATTATTTTGTAGGTGTCCTCCAACATGGCCGCCGTGAAGTCATGTGCAAACCAAGAATTTGTGGCCGTCCTTATGATATCACAGCAAGCTGGCAAAAAGCATTCCATTGTTTTTAAAACCTTAACTATACATTTAAAAACCACAGTCTCCACATGTTGTTGCTTAAATTTATTGGTATAATTTAGGTGAAATATTATGTCTCCAAAACATTGCTGTCGACATCACCGAGCTAAAAAAGATTCTGTGCTTATATATGTAAACATATATTACTTATATTCCAAATATTAAATTGCTTGCAGTAGTTTGCATTTCTATCTTCAATTTTGATTCATTTAGCGTTCAATAACAGAACCTAACAAGCAACAGTGTTTACTACATCAAATGCCGATTTCTCCTCACTTGCGTGACGACTTGTATTGTTATTGTCTTAGAAGAATTTCTTACTAGACTGTTCACAGCCTCTCTATTTTCTCAGAGTCCGACGCGTACGAGAACTGCAGACGAGCGCGGAGCGCGAGGGGGTGGGGTGGGGCGAGAGGAGAAATATTTTTCTCCTTCCCCGCCCCCACCCCCTCGCGCTCAATTCCAGTCTCGTACTCGACGGACTCTGAGAAAATAGAGAGGCTGTAAACAGTCTAATTTGTTACTGGATCGTGTTACAAAATAAGGTCGATCTGTGTTGAAATGAAGGCCCGATATCGGATAAAAAAGCGAAAACGTTTAGACTAAATGGTCACCTAGAGATATTCAAAGAATATGTAAACACGAGAAGGAAGTCAAACAGAAATACAAGTGGATTGCAGTCGTATAAATTTCACTTCAACAGAAGCGCTTATCATTCTAAATTTGAATACCTTATTATCTAGCCTCTGAATTTTTCGCTCCAAGGTTTTCACCTTTGTTGGGTGGCTGGCTTTCTCTTTGGCTAGCCTTTTTCCTTACGGCAAAGCGGATATACAGCTTTCGCTTTAGAGGCATCGATCACTGTACCCTGGGTGCCAGAGGTTTTTATTTTATTTTGCCTTCACTACACAACCGAACACACTCAAAGGTTGAGGCATGGGCGCGTTGGTCAGCCAGGCCCACGATACATTTTATTATCGACAAAGGACTATCATATTACAATATTACTATAATATACTATACTATAATATTACAAAAACTCTAAGCGCACCAGAGCCGGACACGTAAACCCCAAAAAAACAACTATTGGAAAAACTAGGGACCGTGTACCCCCGACCTATGCAGTGGTGCTAACTTTGGGGTTTTAAGATGTTTTTAACAAAGAAACAAACGACTAAAAGATGCGGCTAAAACTGCCGATAACAAATCTTAAGGTATTACAATAAACAACTAAGACGAAAGTTAACTTGTTTGAACAGTACTAGAGGCGGCGAGGCTGACCGTAGAATGACACAAATCTATCAACGAACACTTTTCAAACTCACGAACCGTGAGCCCCTGCGCACTACACAAGTACCCGGTTCTCTGCTCCGTGTCGGCAAAATATTAATTTATGTCAATACCGATTATCACAAATTACATATTTTGCCTTCACTACACAACCGAACACACTCAAAGGTTGAGGCATGGGCCCGTTGGTCAGCCAGGCCCATGGTAGACGGCAAAAGACAGGGCTAGAGCACAGAGCGACAAAGACTTGAAGACTTCAAGTCGGCTTGGAATCCTTACATAAATGCTTTAGCTGTAACAGAAGCCCAGCGACCACGACACTGAAATATTTCTCTCTGATCTGACGCCAGAATTGGCAGCCAATGTAGCTCCGCCCGATCTGGTAGAATGCGTGCTAAACTTAGAAATGTCTGACACAATACTCGAAAAGGCTTCCTAAAAGAATTCCCCATAAGCCGAATACCTAATGAGCTTATTGACCGAAACAAGGCGCTTATGACTGCCCGAAGACGTAATGGGCCTGAATAAATACTCGACCGAATTCTCAGCTATCCGGGCCTTCTGCGTTTAAGTTATGAGCAAAGCTAAACTGGACATCCCTGCTACGAATAAGACATAACTCAGAGCTTCTAAGGAAACCTGAAAAAGCGAGAATAAACATAACTAGACTTTTAACTGCAGAAGATTGTCCCAATCAGTTTTTTCAGCAAGTTGCTTGAGATGAGTAACTTCGAGGGGCTCCTTCCTCCTGGTGGTAGGTTGGCTAGCAAGGCGAAGAGCGCCTTCTTTTGCAGCAATGACCGTCGGGTGTACTGAAGGAGAATCAACTCTGGCCAGCTAATGCGCCCACTCAAAAAAGCGTATAGTAGAAAGCACAACTGATGCAGACACTGACTTTGTGGACTCGAGCAGATGTTGCAGATACAGGGCACAACCCAAAGGTCTGACCGGAAAATTAGGGATTCGCAACGCGTCTTTAGCAAAGTTTCGCCATCGATCAAAGGCCCTCAGGTAGTTTTGCGATGACCCAGTGGCTTTCGAAGCAAGCACGGTGAATTTCAGATTCTGTTTTAGCTGGTTAACTTGTACGTTGTCCGGGCTTCCTGCAGACCAAAATGCGGACGAGGAGATATCTAAGAACAACATGAAACACATATAATGTAAGAGACGAACTCATAAAAAAAAATGTACGGACGATCGGGAAATAAAAAAACTGAATTTAAATTGCGCTCGCAACCCTGCTGTCAAAAAACAGAAAGCTATCCTAAGAATTGACTAACTGATTCGACAAGCATAATACCTCACTTAAACCTCGTTTAGCTCCTCTTGGAAAATAGGGATGATCCCTTATAGGGCATAACATCATGCCCCTCTTGGACGTAACATTGAGCCTGCCTAAGCCACTCTTGGGCATAACATTGAGCCCCTCTTGGGCGTGACATTAAAACCCATCTAGGGCGTAACATTGAACCCCTCTTGGACGTAACATTGAAAACCATTTAGGGCATTTCATAACGCTGAGCCCATCTAGGGCATTCGGTAAGCCCCTCCAGGGCATAACGCTGAGCCCATCTAGGGCATTCGGTAAACCCCTCCAGGGTATAACGCTGAGCCCATCTAGGGCATTCATTAAGCCCATCTAGGGCATAACACCTCTAATAGGTAATTCAATCTACGAAAAAAGTACCCCTAGAAACTTGACTGATTGAAATACGTTCAGTAGGAAATCTGCAAAATAGCCACATCTCTGTGCACTCACTTGGGACACGAAAGCTCTCACTAAATAACTCTTAACCCGACCTAGGAGTGATACTAAAGTCAATACGAATTGCTAGCGAAGGGATCGACACGGGATTACAACCGAAAATAGTTTCTGGCTTTACATCTATAAATTAGGCAAATTAGATAGAATGCCCCAATCATGAATAAAGGTGCTCCAGTGGAAAACCATCTAAACGCAGGATGGGCCAGAAATGGGCAGACTTCCAAAATGGTACGCTGAGAGCTCCCTTAACACTGCAAGATCTCGTATGGGTGAAGACTTTGCACGTTAAGTAAACCGGAGGACACAGCCGGCTGTCGTGATGGGACCAATTTTGGGCAAAGGCGTTTGCACCGCTGGAACCGGGTTGGTAGAATCTGGAATTGAAAACATTTAACGTTAGCGTTGAATGAACATGCGAACCTATCACAGGTATAAGCACTCGCTAAATCGTCGAGAGCATTGAAAACCGTGCCATCAACGGTGTAATCGACATAATCAATAAACTTGATTATAACGTCTGCAATAGTAAACAACTCTCTGAACGTGGAACTTTGCGCTTTCTCGAAGTCGGACCGGTATAAATGAAAAATTTTGCCGTCGAAATCTATAAAACTTCCACAAGCTGAGGCCGATGCGTCGGAATATATCACCTAAGAGGGCTTATGACGGGCTGGCGAAATAGGTATGCCGTTAAGGCTCGCTACGTTGGTTTTCCAGAAGATCAATTCAGCAAAACCCTCGGGAGGAAAAGTAAACGTAAGAGTTCCATGTCGACGCAGTGTTGATCATAGCAAATAGATTTCTAGTCATAAGCTGGGAGACGTTGCCCACGCAGTAGCCGAGTGAAGTAGTTTTCCCGCTAACCCTTGCAATCCTACGAACTGGGACGCGAAAAGAAGCGACCAATATGGAAGTCAAACCGTCCTACAAACTCGTAACGCGTCTATCTGTAGCGTAAATTTCCGACGTGGTCGTGTTGATGGCAGTTCCGAGCCGAGAAATTACCTGAGTTGGGCCCCAAGACATTTGGCTTCGTTAGGAAGAAAACCAGAGCCAAGCAAATCGGCATGAACCTGAAGGCTCGCAATCTTTGCGTTGTTGTAACCCACAGCAGCGACGAGACCGTCGTCTAAGAAGGCAACAATTTACCCGGCTTTAGATCTCCATTTCTCAATTAACGGCTTAAACAATTTCGTAAACAGGTAAGACGCTAAACTAACACCGAAAGGTAAAACTGAAAATAGAAAATATCTAGCGTGACCGGCGGAAAATGTCCAAGAAAAAGAAAGACACTTTCGATGAACGAAGATCTTCTACATGATGATGACCGCAAGATCATAAGAGAATATATAGTCTCCCGGATTCTAAATCTCTTAGGCAACATTCAAGTCTTCGCATCTAAAATTTTCTCTTGTCGTGACGCACATCTAAAATAAAACGCTTTTAAACAGATTTTTGCGTAAACACAAACGAAGGGTCAATAGTGAAAGGTGGCTCGTAAACTTCAGAAATACAATGTGGACTAATGAGCTCGTTTTTCAACGGAACTAGAACCCTTCAAAGCTAACGCGTTATTACTGGCCGTAAAAGACGTGGGAATTTTGAGCAACGGCAATTTGCATACAAATGGAATAACATCGATAATAAACTTCGGCGCGTTAATGCCCTTCCAGAATTCAATTACTCGATATAATCTCCCTTGGACCGACACGAATTCCTGGACAGATTTAAATTCGCATTGAACTTCGGAGTCCAAAAAAAAGAACAAAATATAGCGATGATGGGCAAGAGTTCTCCTGATCGTAATCTTCGTCCAACTCCATGTCTGAACAGAGTCAGGGGTTTTCCGCACGCAAAGCAAACACCAGTAGCAAATCTTTGCACTAAATGTTGTTGATTAAGGCGAGAGAAGAAATTAGATGATTGTTGACTTGCGATCTGTGGAGATTTAGCCTGAATGGACGTCGGCAAGGTTCTTCGTTGGTGGGATGAACGCGCGGTGAAACGCTTACGGCTCTGTAAATTTTCTTTTCGTCTTCTTCGTCGTCGGCCAAGTCGTGATGTTTGTATTCATTGACAGTTTTCCAACCAAACGGTGATTTATCTGCAAGCAGGATGAATTTTTCACGCTCTTGCACAAGAGCGAAACCTTTGTCTAAGGCATCCTTTATTTTCTGCATGTCTTTGCGTTCCAGAGCGGCCTTTGCGTCCTTTATGGTTTCTTTAATCGCTTTATTGACGTTGTACAGGTCCTCGTTGCTTTTCTTGTTGAATTGCGGAGTGAAACCGCGCTTGATTCTTTTGATTCCTGTCATCTGCTGGGCAGCCGTATCCTCATGTGAACGCTTGAGAGCTGAAATGGAATCTTTAACCAGAGTCTTAAACTGACCAAGAAGGTCCTGGTTGTTCTGTGCTATTAGTCGTACCGCTGTTGCCTCGTTCATATTGCCAGGGAGGAAAGCAAAAAATCGGGGTAAGATTGAACTTGTTTGAACAGTACTAGAGGCGGCGAGGCTCACCGTAGAATGACACAAATCTATCAACGAACACTTTTCAAACTCACGAACCGTGAGCCCCTGCGCACTACACTAGTACCCGGTTCTCTGCTCCGTGTCGGCAAAATATTAATTTATGTCAATACCGATTATCACAAATTACATTTAGTGAAAACGGCGAGTTTGAGCGGCGAAGCCGCGACAACGAGGCGCAAAGCGCCGAGAATGTGTAAATATCTGCGGTACGCAGTTTAGCAGGTATTTACTTTCTGCACGTTACTTAAGAATTTATTGTTGGGTGTCCTAAGGGAGTTCAATTGCCACTCCCTTGAGCTACCACTCCTTATCGGAGGAATTAGCATATGGCTATATATATTTTGTACCGTTGTATATTCGTCCTTCGGGTCTACACAGTGAACGACTACTACGCGCAAATTTTTATGGATCCTGTTGAAGATACCTCTCGACCGACTACGGTCGAACCCGCTACTACACAAGAGGTCATTCCGGAAGCCGTTGCTCGCTCAATTAGTCAACTTTCGCAAGTTATTGATTTAAAGTTGGATTCCTTCGCTAAGCGTTTCGCCGAGGAAAGCAGTTCTACTGTCGACAAAGCAACAAAGCATTAAAGAAATCCAAACGTGAGAGCTTCTCCTGCAAAAGCAAAGGAAACCAGCAGCAGTTTGACCATTGTCAGCAAGTTCTAGAGAAGTTTGACGAGTCACAGGAATTCCTGAAATCTCATTCCTTCGACAAACTGAAGCGTTCCCTGGAAGACGGATCACAGCTTGTGACGAGGAGAATCAAGGCTATAAAGCTTGCAGATAAAAGCGAATTCGGATGGCTTACGGTCAACGAGTACCTTTCCGATGAGCTGGCATCCGACTCGGACGATGAAAAGAGAATCTGTCGCTCAGAAAGAAGAGCCGAGAAGAAAGTCAAAGATAAGCAGCGACAGAAGACTAGGATGAAGCGTGCCGCTTACCAGTCAAACGCGTCCCCTTCTTTGCCATCCGATAACCGAAGCGGCAGGCCAGTTAATCGACTCGGGCACTGCTTTAAGATAAATATTTTAAAGTTTGTTTGTTTTGTTCTGTTTTGGAACCTAGTTTTTCACGCGAGTACTTTCTTTGTTTTACCTTCGATCGTTATGGAGTCGTTCCCAGACCCATAACCAATATTCTCCATGAAATTGGTGTTTTAGTGTATTGTTCGTGTCGTGTTTATAAATTCTGTATTTAGGGCAGAATGTGTAAATATCTGCGGTACGCAGTTTAGCAGGTATTTACTTTCTGCACGTTACTTAAGAATTTATTGTTGGGTGTCCTAAGGGAGTTCAATTGCCACTCCCTTGAGCTACCACTCCTTGTCGGAGGAATTAGCATATGGCTATATATATTTTGTACCGTTGTATATTCGTCCTTCGGGTCTACACAGTGAACGACTACTACGCGCAAATTTTTTATTCTTGGCGTGTATTTATTTGGCAGTACTCTCATCTTTAGATTTCCAAGAGCTCTAACATTATTTATTATGTCTTATGCCTTTGTATTCATCCTGTGTATTTTGTTCAATTCCAGTGCGGGGAATTTGGCCACTTAAGCTTTTCCTGTAGGAAAGCCACGACTGACCCTAAAGCATCCTCCAGCAGTTCATCTAAATGACTAGATGGAAGCACTAATATTTTGGAACAAGAAGTTGAGTATTGTGTTAATTATATAAAGTCCTGTAACGCGGACGAATTTAATTCCTGCAGTACGAGTCAGGGTATCAAAGGGCGTTTGAAAGCATCAACAGAATTTTGGATTAATTGTTTGGATGCTTCAGAATTTGTAGTTAATATGATCAAGGACGGGTATAGGTTACCTTTTAGCAATTACCCCCCTCGATGTTTTCTTAAGAACAACTTGTCTGCATTTAATCATTCAAGTTTTGTCGCAGAGGCTATATCAGAGCTCCTTGCTAATGGTTGTATCGTAGAGCATGTTTCTGCCCCGTTTTGTGTCAACCCTTTAACCGTTGCCGAAGGCAAAAAGCTGCGCCTAGTGATTGACCTCAGACATGTCAACGAATTTCTTGTTAAACCTAAGTTTAAGTATGAAGATCTTCGTTCCTTATCACAAGTTATCGAGGAAAACCATTGGTTTTTTACATGGGATCTCAAATCAGGTTATCATCATGTCGATATATACCCCGATCATCAAAAGTATCTGGGTTTCGCATGGTCT